>BDMV01000003.1:2211901-2284211 GCA_008326285.1 Oryza officinalis | reverse complement strand
TGCATGCAGTGGTGTAGAAAATTCTTATCAGGGCAGCTCAAGCAGACAAACGCATCGGTCGGCCAAGCAACGGAAATTCGTGCATGAAAGGCTGGGGCCGATGCACCAAGATCAACACGATGAAGATGAGGAGCAAGTCCAGAACCCCCAATGGTGCCCAAGCGATGTATTCACCAAGACACAGAAGCGGCGGGTTCAGAGGTTAAGGAGGAAAGAGCAAATCCAAGAGCAACAAGCTGAAATACCCCATCGGCCCACCAAGACCAAAAAAGAGTGGAGGATAAAATCCATGGTGGCCAGGGCCGATGAGGGCACCTCCAATACAGCTCAGGGCTACTCAGCTTCAAAAGGTAAAAAAATGACATCGGCGCCTGTTAACATGGTGTTTGTATTGCCAGCAGAATACAGTGTGCAGGCGGCCGATAAAGCGATGGCCGATGATGAACAAGGTTCAGCCAGGCTACGCTTGTCACCAGACCAAGCTATCTTCGACAAGCCAGTTGACGCCAGCCACAGACATCTACGGCCGTTGTACATCAAAGGATTCATCAACGGGCGGCCGATGACGAAGATGCTGGTCGATGGTGGCGCAGCAGTCAATTTAATGCCATACACAACCTTCAGGAAGCTTGGAAAAGTACCTGAGGATCTTATCAAGACAAATATGGTATTAAAGGACTTCGGTGGCAACGCATCCGAGGCGAAGGGGGTCCTGAACGTGGAGCTCACCGTGGGCAGCAAAACAATTCCCACCACCTTCTTCGTCTTCGATGGAAAGGGTTCCTACAGCTTGTTGTTGGGACGAGATTGGATCCATGCAAATTGCTGTGTCCCTTCAACAATGCACCAATGCCTCATGCAATGGCAAGGGGACCAAGTCGAGATCGTGCAGGCCGATCGGTCAGTACATGTCGCCAATGCCGATCTCGCAGTTTGGGAGATGGAGGGAATCGACTGCTTGTCCGGGCGAGTCTGGGACGCCGATTTCCTCAAGGTAACCGACTGCGACATCGAGGCAATTGAAGACCAAGACAAGCGGTTACTTTAGCGAAGATGCACCATCCGCCGTTGACAATGACCCCTACACAGATGACGCGGTGGATGAGTTAGACGGCAAGTTGGGACAAGGTTTTACGTCGGCCGATGAATTGGAAGAAATTGATATAGGAATAGGTGATAGGCCTAGGCCGACGTATGTAAGCGCTAATTTGCCAAAGGAATACAAGAATAATTTGATAGATCTTTTGAAAGAATTCAGAGATTGTTTTGCATGGGAATACCATGAGATGCCAGGATTAAGCCGATCGATTGTAGAACATCGGCTACCAATCAAACAAGGCTATCGGCCTTTTAAGCAAGCTCCTCGGAGGTTTAAGGCCGATATGCACGAAGCCATAAAAGCAGAGATCACAAGACTTTACGACGCCAACTTTATCAGGCCCTGCCGATACGCGGAGTGGGTCTCCAACATAGTTCCGGTATTGAAAAAGAACGGCAAGCTAAGGGTATGCGTCGATTTCAGAGATCTAAATAAGGCGACGCCCAAAGACGAGTACCCTATGCCGTTGGCCGATTTGCTAGTCGACGCTGCTTCTGGGCATAAGATCATTAGTTTCATGGACGGAAACGCGGGTTACAACCAGATCTTTATGGCTAAAGAGGACATTCATAAGACAGCCTTCAGGTGCCCAGGGGCAATCGGCCTATATGAATGGGTCGTCATGACATTTGGTTTGAAGAATGCTGGAGCTACGTATCAGAGGGCTATGAATTACATTTTTCATGATCTTATTGGCTCTCTGATTGAAGTTTATATAGACGATGTCGTCGTAAAGTCAAGAGAACATGATATGCACTTGGCCGACTTACGCAAGGTACTAGAAAGGGCAAGGAAATATGGTTTGAAGTTGAACCCTAACAAATGTGCCTTTGGCGTATCGGCCGGTCAGTTTTTGGGTTTCTTGGTCCATGAAAGGGGGATTGAAATCACACAGAAGAACATCGATGCCATCAAGAAAATCAAGCCTCCAGAAAACAAGACCAAGTTACAGTCTCTGCTTGGCAAGATCAACTTCGTCCGGCGTTTTATATCAAATTTCTCGGGCCGTATAGAGCCATTCACTCCACTGTTGAAAATAAAGGACGACGAAGAATTCATATGGGGTGACAAGCAACGGAAAGCGCTAGACGATATCAAAGAATATTTAACTTCTCCGCCGGTCTTAATTCCTCCACAAAAAGGAGTCCCATTCAAATTGTACTTGTCAGCCGATGAGAAATCCATCGGCTCAGTCTTGGTTCAAGATGTTAACGGCAAGGAAAGAGCTATTTTTTATCTCAGCAGGAGAATGTTAGACGCTGAGACAAGGTACACGCCGGTGGAGAAATTATGCCTTTGTTTATATTTTTCATGTACTAAATTGAGGCATTACTTGCTTTCCAACGAGTGCGTCGTAGTGAGCAAGGCCGATGTGATGAAATACATGTTATCAGCCCCTGTGTTGAAAGGACGAGTCGGGAAGTGGATCTTTGCTTTAACAGAGTTTGATCTTCGATATGAATCGGCCAAAGCGATCAAAGGACAAGCCCTGGCCGATTTCATCGTTCAACATAGAGATGACTCAGTCGCATATGCAGACATTGTGCCATGGACATTATATTTCGATGGATCCGTCTGCAGACACGGTTGCGGTATCGGCCTAGTCATCATATCCCCTCGGGGGGCAAGTTTTGAGTTCGCTTTCACTATCAAGCCTTACTATACCAACAATCAAGCAGAATATGAAGCGGTGCTTAAAGGCTTGCAGTTATTACAAGAAGTCGAGGCCGATGCCGTGGAAATCATTGGTGATTCACAGCTAGTAATTAGTCAACTTTCTGGGGAGTATGAGTGCAGAGACGATATTCTCAAAGTCTACAATGAGGAGTGCAAAGAGTTATTACACGGTTTCCGGATCGTAACGATGAGGCATATACCCAGGAAGCAGAATTTCGAAGCCAATGATTTAGCTCAGGGGGCATCGGGATACAGGCCGATGGCTAAAGACGTTCCAATTCAGATTGCTCTCGTGCACGCCGATGACTGGAGGTTTGATATCATTGAGTATTTGAGAAACCCTTCCCAATCGGCGTCACGCAGAATGAAATATAAAGTTTTACACTATGTCTTATTGGACGATAACCTATATTATCGGACGGTTGATGGTGTCCTACTCAAATGCCTAGGTCCTGAGGAGGCTAAAACCGTTATGAGCGAAGTACATGAAGGGATTTGTGGCACCCATCAATCGGCCCATAAAATGAAATGGCTGATGAAGCGCGTCGGATATTTTTGGCCAACCATGCTAGAAGATTGCTTCAAGTATTATAAAGGATGTCAGGATTGTCAGAAATTTGGAGCAATTCAGAGAGCACCGGCATCGGTTATGCATCCAATCATAAAGCCGTGGCCGTTTCGTGGATGGGGAATAGATATGATCGGCCAGATTAACCCACCATCAAGTAAGGGACACAAGTATATATTAGTGGCTACAGATTACTTCACAAAGTGGGTTGAGGCCGTTCCTCTTAAGAAGGTTGATTCCAAAGACGCTATTCAGTTCGTCAAGGAGCACATCATATATCGGTTTGGGTTACCTCAGACAATAACTACCGATCAGGGATCAATCTTCGTGTCCGATGAGTTCGTCCGATTTGCTGACAGCATGGGCATCAGATTACTCAATTCTTCTCCTTACTACGCGCAGGCTAATGGGCAGGCAGAGGCTTCTAACAAGTCTTTAATCAAATTAATCAAGAGGAAAATTGACGAACAGCCGAGGCAATGGCATACAACGCTGGCCGATGCCCTTTGGGCGTATCGGATGGCTTGCCATGGTGCAATCCAAGTGCCTCCCTATCAGCTGGTCTACGGGCATGAAGCTGTACTGCCGTGGGAAACCGCCATCGGCTCAAGAAGGATTGCTTTGCAAGACGACTTGACAGCCGATGAGTACCATAATCTTATGGTTGATGAATTGGATGATTTGGCACATGTTCGATTACGGGCCTTAGAGAAAATCAAGCGTGATAAAGATAGAGTGGCCCGTCATTATAATAAAAAGGTCGTTGCCAAATCGTTTGAGGAAGGAGACCTTGTGTGGAAATTAATAATGCCGATTGGCTCCAGAGATAATAAATTCGGCAAATGGTCACCTAATTGGGAAGGCCCCTTTCGAATTCATCGATGTGTTCCTCACAATGCCTATCTGCTCAAGGGATTAGATGGCGAGATTTATGGACGAGCTCTCAATGGCAAATACTTGAAACAATATTATCCCAGTGTCTGGATTGACTCATGATCGGCCCTTTAGCCGATTTATGATTACAGCCGATGTAGTCAAGCATCGTCTTTAGATGGCCGGTAAATACTATCGCCCTTAGTTCAAAATTTCAGAATATGAGCCCTCATCTTCCAAAATTTGGGGTGCATATATATATACAGGAATTTTTCAATGATTTTTCAGTTTGGCGATTGACTTCGGCTCTCTGGCCGATGAGATTGTTTATAATGAGAATTTTCAAGGATTTTTCAGTTTGGCGATTAACTTCGGCTCTCTGGCCAATGAGATTGTTTATAATGGGAATGTTCATATTAGAGATATATGCGTCTGGAATTTTCAAGACAAATTCGGCTGCACGGCCGATAAAGTGTGAGAGGATTTCAGAAGCAATAAATTAGGCTGGAATTTTCAAAAGCAATAAATTCGGCTGCATGGCCGATAAGGTGTATGGTTATACATTATAGAAATAACATATGCTACATCACCCTATGAAGTCTGCAATAGCAGCAATGGCTTTACGACGAATCTGCTCAACATCTTCGATAGCCTGGGCATCATCGGCCATCGTCCCTGGGATCGGTTTCAGTGATTTGCTTAGGGTCGCGAGGTACTTGGCCGATGCCTTGAGCTTTGCCGTCTGATCTTCTATGACCTTGGGTGATGCAGCTATCCCGGTTTCGACTTCCTGGATTTCTCGGCGTGTAGTGGCCAGCTTCGATTCTAGCTCTGCCTCGAGGCGATGGAGTTCTCCAAGCCTATTTTTCAGCACAATCGGCTCCACCGCTAGCTCGTCCAACCTGGTCTTATCGGCGTTCACTTGAGCTTTGCTAGCGGACAGGGCCGATTCCAGTTGTTCGCGCTCTCGTCGCTCTGCAAGTCTTTCTTTTGCTCTGAAAAGCTTGAATCGGTATTGTTCCAGGAAGATGGCCGGCGTGAGGATCTCCATCAGGTCTTCGGGTAGTTCGTCTTGAATTTCTTGTACCCTGGCTCTGATGGAGGAGCAGTCTTCTACCAAACACTCCAGCGAGGCTTCTAGCCGATTCCCAATATCGGACAGTCAGTTCTTTAGTTCGTCAGAGATTGGCGCCTTGGTGGTGCTGGGTAGTTCCTTGTCCTCATCATCAAGAAACTGGCCGATATCAAAGGAGAACATATCGGCTAGGTTCTGCAAATGTCAACATGGGTCGAGGTTAGCCTTGTTAATCAGGAATCGGCAGAAAGGGGATCAGGGTAATCGTGGTTACCTGTGTTGGAGCATCGGTGGTGCTTGCATCGGCCTTCCTTTGCTTTGTCGACATAGTAGGCGAGGGGGTTGGCCGATGTGGTGAACGTGATGGAGCCCTAGGCTGAAAAAGCAGGAAATTGGTGAATAGGGTTATGTGATTAGAAAAATAATGCAAAAAATCAACTCTTACCGAGACAGTCGGAGAGGGTGGTGGAGAAGGAGAAGGGGTCCTCAATCGTGCCTTGGCTCGTTCGCGCCGTTGCAAAGTTGTTTTCTTGGTTCTTGGCAGAGGGGCCGATTGAGTTCTCTCCTTTAACACAGACGACACCGCAGCCTGAAAAGGATATGAAGTTAAAGTGTGACAGTACAAGGAGATTATGTAAACACAAAGAAGAGATTATATTGACCTTGCGAACTGCGTGTCTGGTCCTTTTTGGTTGCGGGGCATCATCTTGGTCATCGGCCGGTGGGATCTCCGCAGCTTCGGCCGATGGCTCTTGGGTGGTTTCGACCGACGGGTTTTCTTCTTCGTGTGCATCGGCCGCTGCTGCATCGACTTCCTCCTCCATCACTTGTTCTTCGAGGAATTCTTCCAAGGAGGGGTCTAGCTCTTCGGCATCGGCCTGGTCATCGGTTTTAGCCTTCTTGCTGGCTTTCTGCGATTTGCCTTTGGCCGGCGCTTTTCTCTTGGGGTTTTCTTTAGGCATCGGACCTTGGAGAAGCGACGCCACTTTTGGGGCAGTGAGGCCGATGATGGATTCCAGGATGGTTGACCCCGATGGAGCTATGGCTTGAGCGTAGAAGATCTTCCGTCCACTGTTGCTCACAGATGGAATCGGCTCATCTGGGACTTGAGGGCTGATGCCTTGGATAAGTTCTGTCACATAGAACCTGGCCGATTGATGAAAGATGTGAGCGGCCCACTCTTGCCACCAAGTTTGGAAGCTAATGTGCACGAAGGCATTCAGATGCAGCCGATCGCAGTCACCAAGATTGGGGAGCTCGATTTCCATTGCTTTGTTCATAACCAGGGCCGATGGGACTGTGCCTCTGCTCTCTAGGAGCTTATGAAGATGCAAGCTAATGGGAAGTTGTCCGAGCCCGCATTGTCTAGCAGCTGTCATTGGGGTGTAAAACTCATAGGACAAGCTGGTGCTCCTTCCCTGAAAGACGCCTACTGGGAGCAGGCATGGAGTGAGGCCGATCATGAATAATTCCCTTGATTCCATGTCATCATTTATTAAGCTCAGTTGCAGATCATCTGGAAGCTCGAAGTCTCGGTCCGATGTATAGACAAACATATCCATCTTGGCTGATGGAGGGCCGGTGAAGAAACGGATGAACCATGTAGCCATGTCATCGGCCGATTGATCTGCGCCGGGGTAGACGGAGGCTGCTTCCCCGTAGGACATGCATCTTCTGTTCCTGGGGTCTTCGTGATCGGCATATTTTGATGGGAAGCGAGAATCTGATAGAGGTGGCCGATCAACCATGGTGTTGGTGTATATGGTTAGCCAGAGTTGAATGAACCACCATGGTCCTCCATGAGCCACAGTCTGTTTTAGCATCAAGTCTTGTGTGGAAACATGGAGTAGCCGATATACAGCTCCTAGAAGGTATCGGCCCAAGGGGATTTGTCTCTTGTCGACCAAAGCTTGAGCCAAGTGTTGACAGTTTGTAGTGGGGCCACAGGTCGATCCGCAAAAGACAAATCTCTCCAACCACAATGTCAGGAAAGCTACGTGTTCTCGCTCTGAGACCGATCCCTGTTCCATGTGTTCAGAGATATATCCGGACCAGCCTCCGATTTTCTTGGTCTTCAACTTGTGGCTGCTGTTTACCAGGAGGCTGAAGGGGTTGATCTCGGAGCTGATATCCAATCCTGTGAGTACCTTGATATCTATGAGGGTTGGGGTCATCGGACCTTGCTTGAACATAAAGGCGTTCAAGGTACTTGACCAGAAGTAGCTGGCAGCTGACATTAGTGGCTCATTCTTCTTGGTATCGGCCAGGGACAGAGTTATGCATTGGCCGATTCCAATCTCGTCCCAGTGGACTTGTTTGACGGCAGCAATCCTTTTGTGCCAGGTCCTGTACCTGTTTAGTTTTGATGGCCATGACCTGAAGGTGTGCTTCCACGCCGAGACAGTGGGCTTGGCTTGCCTGAAAGGAATTCTGTCTGTTTCGGCGTTGATTAGCCAGGTTGGGTCGCAGTCGCCCATGGGGCCCAGGAGAAAGCGATGGGATTTATCGTCGGTGGGAATCAAGATTTGGTTTTTGAAGACCTAAATCGTGAGAACAACGATGAAAATATATGGCTTGAGGGGGACAGAGAGTAAAACCCTAACTTGGAGAAATCGACGGGGAAAGCGATAATGCAGGATTGAACAAGTCGACTTACCGCGGGGATCTCAGAGGTGTAGAATGGGGCGAAAGCCATTGTTGTTGAAGAAGGGATCGTTGCGGAAGGGGTCAATGTTGATGGAGTATCGAGCGGTCGCCGGAGTTGAAGAACACGAGGAGTTTGTTGAATCGGCGGTGAAAGGGTTCGAATCTGGATCTGTGCGGTTTTCAGGTTAGACCTAGCAAAAAGTCGATGAGTTCCCTGGATCTAATTCCGCCACATTATATAATGAAGCGGAATTGGGGGGCATGTGTTAACGACGGATTTTGGTAATCGACTCGGAAAGGAAAGAGGAAACCGAAGCAGAGAGGAAGGATTGAGTTGGAGTCGGACCAGGCTTCGTATCGGACCCGGTAACCGTATCGGACTGGGGAGGTGTTGCTATAAAGAGCGTATCGGCCGATACGGATTTGGTTTGGTCGTGGGCCGATGCGGGTTGTGAGTTGACAGTGTCAACGTGGGCTTGGTCTGGGCTCGAAGTAAGCTTCAAGGAAGTTGCCAAATAGAGATAAAGCTCGGTTTTAGGCAATTGTATCTTGTAAATTAAGTAGTGTAGATCTAATCTGTGGCTTAAGTCTGCCGCAAGGACTTGTTTGTTAGTTGTAGATAAGATCGTGCCCTACAAGGGTTCTGTTGTAACCTCGGGTATAAATATCCCGATAGTTTGTACATGTAAACTCTCTCTCAATCAATCACACAATCAAATCAATCTACTTTCGGCGCATCGCCAACCCTCGCAAGAGGTCTTCTTCGACGAGTTCTTGCTTCCTCGGAGCAGAGGTAAGAACTCGTCCCCGACGATCTGCATCGTCGGGGCTAACGTGTCGCTTTAGACACGTTAAGCCTCGATGATGTGATCGTCGATTATCATGTCTTGAATAGTTTTGACAGGTATCTTAATTAAGCCTTGCCAGCGGTTTACTCGCTTTAGGGTTTATTGCCGACGATGGTTTAATTCTTATGCTTGGCTAGATTGTTCAATGCAGCTGCCATCCCCAAAAGCAATCGACGACTTGATTTTCTTTGTGTTAAGTCTCAATTCACACTTCGAGTTGCCATCGACCTTAGTCCTGTTTTGAGATCTAACACAAAGCCTGTTTTCGGTTGTAATTAAGGATAGTACCGGGGTTTTAGCCGGTCTTATCTAACATATGTGATTGCTTTATGTTTCTTGCATATGTTTGCCACTTATATGTGCAGGTCGATAAGTATAGATATGTCGATCATGAGGTAATCTCAAGATTTCATTATGGTTGACATGTTTATACTGGCCGATTGGCTCGTATAAGTTTGCACTAGAGTACTAGCTAGTGTAGTTACCTTTGTCATCCTTATCGGCCGGTATTATTAGTTGAGGTCTACATATCAATGAAGGCCGATAAGATTAGATTCATGTCTTACTTATTTTCTAAGTGAGCCGATATAGCTTTGCCCTATCGGCTGGGCTATGACAATGTGTCATCGGTCTGCTGACCGATCGGCCATTGTTCTCTGACTTGGTTCACTTGTTTCTTGTTGATTGCAGATCAAATCAACTCCTAGGGAGGTGATCGAGCACTCTTTAAACGTCAAAGATGACGCTAAACCTATAAAACAACGATTGCGCCGTTTTGCTCAAGACCGAAAAGATGCCATCAAGGAGGAACTCGCCAAGCTCTTGGCTGCCGGGTTCATCAAAGAGGTTTACCATCCCGACTGGCTAGCCAACCCAGTTCTTGTCCGGAAGAAGACAGGGCAATGGCGCATGTGCGTGGACTACACCGATCTCAACAAAGCTTGCCCCAAAGATCCTTTTGGACTACCTCGAATAGACCAAGTCATCGACTCTACAGCCGGCTGCGAGCTTCTGAGCTTTTTGGATTGTTACTCAGGTTATCACCAGATTAGCTTGAAGGAATCCGACTGCCTGAAGACATCTTTCATCACCCCGTTTGGAGCCTATTGCTACATCACGATGCCCTTTGGCCTGAAGAACGCCGGGGCCACTTATCAGCGCATGATCCAGAGGTGCCTTCAGACCTAGATCGGGAGAAACGTGGAAGCCTACGTCGACGATGTCGTCATCAAGACCAAGCAGAAGGAAGATCTGATCGCCGACTTAGAAGAAACCTTCGCAAACATTCGGGCCTTCAGACTGAAGTTGAACCCGGAGAAGTGTACCTTCGGTGTGCCATCAGGTAAGCTGCTCGGTTTCATGATATCACATCACGGCATTGAGGCAAATCCAGAGAAGATCAACGCTATCCGGAGCATGAAGTCCCCGAGTACCCAGAAGGACGTCCAGAAGCTCACCGGTTGTATGGCAGCATTGAGCCATTTTTTCGGTAGACTCGGCGAACGAGGTATGCCTTTTTTCAGGTTACTGAAGAAGACTGATGATTTCCAATGGACCACCGAGGCCCAGAAAGCTTTCGACGACTTCAAGGAGTTCCTCACGACACCACCCGTGTTGGCGTCACCGCACCCTCAAGAACCCCTGTTGCTCTACGTCTCCGCAACTCACCAGGTGGCCAGCACGGTATTGGTCGTCGAGCGTGAGGAAGAAGGCCGCACCCAAAAGGTTCAACGGCCAATCTACTTCATCAGCGAGGTGCTGGCAGGAGCCAAAACCCGCTATCCACAGGTACAAAAATTGCTATATGGAGTTTTAATCCTTGCTAGGAAGCTAGCCCATTATTTTCAGGCTCACTCGGTCTCCGTCGTCACGTCCTTTTCACTCGGCGATGTCATCCACAACCGGGAGGTTACTGGATGCATCGCAAAGTGGGCACTGGAGTTGATGTCGCTGGACATAGCTTTCAAGGCGAGGACGTCCATAAAGTCTCAAGTCCTGGCGGATTTCGTAGCCGAGTGGACCGAACAACAAGAAGATGTACGTGGAGAAGATTTGAAGTACTGGACCATGCACTTCGACAGGTCCAAAAGAGTCACCGGCTTGGGAGCGGGAGTCGTGCTGATCTCCCCGACTGGGGAAAGGCTACGGTATGTCCTTCACATCCACTTTCCCGCCTCACACAATGTCGCCGAGTACGAAGCCCTCCTTCACGGCCTACGACTTGCTGTTTCACTCGGGATATGACGAATGATTGTGCGAGGAGATTCCTAGTTGGTGGTTAACCAGGTGATGAAGGACTGGTCTTCCTTGAATGAGACAATGGAGGCCTACCGACAGGAAGTTCGCAAGCTTGAAGACAAGTTTGACGGATTGGAGTTATCCCATGTCTTGAGACATAATAACGAAGCGGCGGATCAATTGGCGCAGTTTGGGTCCAAGCGCGAAGCAGCCCCGACTAACGTTTTCGTGGAACACCTCTACGAGCCGACTGTTGCCAAAGCACTAACCCCCGATGAAGGAGGTATAAATCAGGTTGCCATGATCGACGCCGATTGGAGGACGCCGTTCATCAAGTTTTTAACTCAGCAGGAGCTGCCGGGTGATCGAGATGATGCGGAGCGAGTCCGACGTCGAGTCAAGGCTATGTCATGGTTGACTCAGCGCTATACAAGAGAAGCCCCTCTGGAGTTCTGATGAGATGCGTCGCGCCGGAGGAAGGACGACAATTATTGCAAGATATCCACTCGGGCATCTGCGGCAGTCATGCCGCGGCGCGCACTCTGGTGGGCAAGGCTTACAGACAAGGATTCTTTTGGCTCACGACGGTCACCGATGCAGACAAGGTAGTTCGCACGTGTGAAGGTTGTCAATTCTTCGCTCGGCAGAGCCACGTTCCGGCTCAAGATCTTCAAACAATTCCCTTATCATGGCCTTTCGCCGTGTGGGGCTTGGACATGGTGGGTCCGTTCAAAAAGGCGCCAGGCGGATTCATGCATCTGTTCGTCGCGGTTGATAAGTTTTCCAAGTGGATCGAGGCTAAGCCGGTTGCTACGATAACTGCGGACAAGGCGCGAGACTTTATTCTAAACATCGTGCATCGGTTTGGAGTCCCGAACAGAATTATAACTGACAATGGGACTCAATTCACTGGAGGCGTTTTTAAGGAGCTCTGCGAAGACTTCGGTATTAAGATTTGCTATGCATCGGTGGCGCACCCTAAGAGCAACGGACAGGTTGAATGAGCTAATGGTATGGTTCTTCAAGGTATCAAAGCCCGAGTGTTTGACAGACTACGACCGTACGCCGGAAGATGGGTTCAAGAGTTGCCTTCGGTATTATGGTCATTGCGGACCACACCCAGTCGGGCTACCGGCCAATCTCCTTTCTTTTTGGTTTACGGAGCAGAAGCGATGTTGCCAAGTGAGATGGAGTATGAGTCTCTTCGTGCTCGTAGCTTCGACGACGAGCGTTACGACCAAGACAGAGTTAATGACCTCACCCGACTGGAGGAAGCCCGTGAAGCCGCCTTGATTCAATCAGCACAGTATCTTCAAGGACTTCGGCGCTACCATAACCGCAATGTTCGGTCACGAGCCTTCATTGTTGGAGACATGGTTCTACGCAAGATTCAAACTACAAAAGATCGCCACAAGCTATCTCCACTATGGGAAGGGCCCTACATAATCACTGAGGTGACTCGGCCAGGAGCATATCGTCTAAAGCGTGAAGATGGGACCATGGTGGAGAATTCCTGGAACATTGAGCATCTTCGCCGATATTATACTTAGGCATTTTTTGTCTCTATGTTCTTCTCGACTGCCAACTTCAAGCAGGATGACCTCTTGGGTTGTCAGTCGGGGGCTATACATATATCAATAAAGCATTATTTTCTTTGATAACTTGTTTATATTTAGTTTATCATTGTTTAGTGTTTTGGTTCGAGTCCAATAGATAAGGACTGAGAATTTTTTGATGGCTTAATCAAACTTAGGCTTGGTGACAGTCGGACGAAAATTCTTAAGAAATTATATATGATGACTCGGATCAGGGCATTAACACAAATAAGCTATATATTTACAAGTCAACATTACAGCGAGTCATATACATCAAGACAAGCCAGCTACTCCTGGAAGTTTGCGGCTACATCACCAGCTACCTTTTTCGCCGACTCCTGTGCTTCACTTATGAGCTCCAGGGCTCGCTCATCTGAGGTGCCAGCCGCAAAGCCATCTTCGACAGAGTCCACGTCTATCCGGGGATAGAGTGATTTCGTTTGCGCAAGAGCGAAGCTTGCACCCATGACGGCTGCGTCAGAGATATTCTCCATATATTTAGCCAGAGCCGTCCTGAGTTTATTGAAGATTTCTACGGCATCCAATGAGCTCGTCCCGAGTCCATGTTTATATAGTGCTGACAGGATTGGCGCGGCAGCGTTGGCGATGTCATCCCTTACACTTTTAGCCCTTCAGACTCTTTCGGCGAAGACATCAAATTGTGCTTGGGATTTGACCTTATAAGCTACAAGAGGGATATGATTACACAAATATTCAAGACCGAGCGAGTTACGGAGTGCTATCTTAAAAGTCTTACCTTCAAATTCTTCCAGGATCTTCTCATTGTCAGACTCCAACTTGGCTTTATCGGTGCTTGTTTTCTTCAGTTGGGCCTCGAGGGAGTCAATTTCGGATAAATTTGCTACAACATGAAGGTTTGCAAGCATCAGGATCAAAACAGATTATATGCAAAGACAGAGCAAGTACAAAGGTGGTTTGGCTTACCCCCGATTGAGCCACGGAGTTCCAAGTTCTCATCTCGGAGCTTCGTGATTTCTGTCCGCAAGACGACCTCTCGAGCTGCAGCTTCTTCTCTGGCGGCCTTGTGGTCTTGATGAACGTTTTCCAGAGAATTTACATGGGGGACCAGCTTCTCAAGAGTGTCCGATTTGGCCATTGAGCGACAATATATTCTCTGCATAAGGGGATGAAGATAGTCAACCACATTAGACGACGATGACAAGACAAAGAGGAGATACACTTACATTCATTAGCTGGGTCGCTTCGTTGAGGCTGGCCACGAGCATGTCGCGTTCTTCATTTTCCTTTTGCTTATTCAACACGATGCCTTGCTTCACACCTTCGGCATCGCGCCACTTGATTTTGATAGGTGGGACCGAGTCAGCTGGAGACTTCAGTCGGGTGATTTCTTCCTCTTCGGCTGATTGATTTAGAGGAACTAAATGAGGATAAGAGCAAAGAGCATGATGAAGACAAGACTCTGGCGATTATTGAGAGATTTACCTGTTTTAGGAGCCGGATCCTCGGTTGGTGCTTCTTGACCACGTAAGCCCTGTGGATTTTCGTTCGGCTGGTTTCCAGTCGGGGCATCTTGACTGGCAGTCGGTGGCTGTTCTTGTTCAGCCGACTGGTTTCCAGCTGGGAAGACTTGGCTGGCAGTCCGGGGCTCAACCTCAGGAGCATTTTTGCTTAAGGATTCTGCCTCAGGAGCATCTTCACTCGGGACAAGGTCTTGAGTTTTTGGTTCTGTAGGCCTTGGCTTTTCTGACGCTGCAGATGGATTGATGGCTTCAGCCCGCCCGGTGGGATCTATATCTTGAGGTTTCTTGCAAGAAAGAAGATAAAGACAATTGAGTTGGAGGTGAAAAAGATTTTTAACCAAAAGTTGATTCTGGTTATGTGAGATACCTATTGGACCTCCTAATTTTAGGAGTGGACCTGGTTGTTAGTTTCGGAGGACTTATGTTAGATCGTGGAATCTGGACTTGTTCGTCATCTGAGTCATCAACGACCAGTCTCCTTTTACTCGCCCGCCTGCTGATATCTTCGTCGGCGGCAGCCCTTTTCTCTTGAGGCTCAACCTTGATTTTGGGGCCGCCAGTTGGTATTTTGGCAGCAGGCCGAGTTGGCATATCGTCGTGATACACCTTGTATGGCTTGGAAATAATAAGAGCGTTTGCCTGCAAGTAGAGTTTTTGAGATATATTGAAGGATGTGTGCAAGATTGAAAGAGTTTTGAAGAGCCGAGTCGACTTACCGAAGGAGGAGGTCGGAACAGGTTGAACGGAGGAACTGGCATCTTGTGGCTGCGATCTACTGTGATTCCAGAGGAGAAAATCTTGTACATGCGAGTGCACAAGGCCTGGTAACTCAGAGCATCGCGGTCCTCCCGATTGGGGTCGCTTTCACCCTCATACTCGAACGCTGGCTTAGATCTTTCCTTGATGGGAGCCAGTCGGTTTTTGATAAAGTGCCGGGTGATTTGTTCTCCTTGGAGGCCTTTCTTCTTCATTTCAAGAATATTAGCCAGGAGGTTATTCACTTCTACCCAATCTTGGTTTTTCGGCATTGTGCTCCAGTTGGCTCTTTGGATCGGTGGAAGGCTGACGAAGTCAAGCAAACTGGGATTGGGGTTCGAGATATAGAACCAATTTGCGTGCCAGCCCTTGTTGAAGGATTTCAAGGGGAGAGAGAAGTAGTCTCTGCGGAGAGTGCCACGGAGTTGAAAGCCAGCACCGCCGATGACGCAGGGGTCATCCTTGTTTGGGTGTGGCTTGACATAAAACATGCGGCGAAAAAGACTGAAATGGGGGAGAATGCCTAAAAATGCTTCGCACACATGGATAAATATTGCAATGTGGAGGACAGAATTGGGTTCAAATGATAGATTTGAAGGCCGTAGTATTCGAGAATACCACGGAAGAAATCGGAAGTGGGAAGACCAAATCCGCAATAGAAAAAAGAGGTGAAGACCACAATCTCACCGGTGTTTGGAGTGGGGAACTCCTCGCCGGCTGCTGGACGCCAACCGATGATTTCTTTGGGCGGAAGAACTCCGTTCTTCACCATTTCCCGCAAGGTCGACTCTTTCACATCCGAGGTAGCCCAATGGTCGAAAGAGATTTCTCTCTCTTTCGCCATGGATGCGAATTGTGTGGAGTTGGATCTAGCACAGGAAATGAGGATTTTTTGAGGGGATGTTGGCAGCCGGATGCGGCTGATGGATTGTGGTGGAACTTGAGTTCTTTGATGGATGATTTTGCGTGAGCAGGAGTTCTCGAATTCCTCAGCGCGGCTGATGAACAGGAGCGCGAAAAGGGGAAAAATTTCGGGAAGATGAAGCGGCAGGGACGACGCTGGTGCTTTGAGAAAGATTTTAGGGTTTTTTGCTGGGTTTTCTCGTAATTGGGCCGAGCCCATGAGAAACTTGCGGCCCATCTTATGAGTACGGCTTGACATATGTCCATGAGGACTTAAGCAAATTTGCTCTGGCAATATGCATATGTCTCATTGCCCGATGACTTAAAAATCCTTTCATACAACAGTTACACAACTTGTTGAAGGTTGATACGATGCAACTTGGAAGGTGACAAATAGTAAAGTTTTTTATAACTGTCCTGGTAACTTTTTTTTATAGGTTTTAGGAGCTGTTTGGTTTTTTATAAAGCATTTGATTTTTTATTTATCAATGCTGATTTGCCACCTTGGTGTGCTCTTTTTATCAAGACTAATATTATGGCAAGAGCTATTTAATATTTTGGTCGTGTTTTTCAGATGACTGATAAATTTATTAATTCATATTTTTTATTCATGAGAATTGATTGAGCTGTATGTTCCGGGACGACTCGGGCACAATGACTCCGATAAGCATGAGCTTGCCGAGTGCTCGGATTTTTTACCCCTGAGGGTCGGTTGAGTATTTTGTTCTGAGATGACTCAGGTAAATTGACTCGGATAAGCATGAGCTTGCCGAGTGCTTGGATTCATAATACACTATGCCTTGCTTATAAGGTTATGTGTTATATGATCTTTTATGATTGCTTTTGGCTTAGGCTAGGCATTTATCTAACTCAGGAGAGTATGATTACTATAGTTCTTGACTATATGCTTAGTTTGTTTAACTAAACACATAGTCGGGGGCTACACCTAATTAGGTGTGACGGAGCGTGGAGCTCCTCACCGGGAGACCGTGCGGGCCCCCCTTTGCCGGTTCGGCCGGGGGCGCTAGGTGAGGTTCTTCGCCCTCGATCTGAGGAACGTCAGCGAGAGAGGAAACGCACAAAACACGGGCGACGTAGACAGGTTCGGGCCGCTGAGAAGCGTAACACCCTACTCCTGTGTTCTCGTGGATCTGAGAGTCTCCAACAATACAAAGAGAGTTCGGTCTCCAGAGCGTATCGGCCGGAGTTCCCTCCAAAATCCCCCTCTTTCCTAGGCCTGGGCCTCCTTTTATCCAGTAAGGGGCTACCACATGGGCCACCAGCTGCCTAAGAAAGAAAACATTCTTTTTACAATCAGGGCTAGTCTACTGCCGGAAGTGACCTCTGACAGGCACGGTACACGCCTTTTGCCCAGCTAGCCAGCTCTCCCGGTGGACGCCCGTTTCAATCTTCATTAAATGCCAAGCGACTTCCTTGCCATGCTTGCGCTGAAGTCTGGAATGGATCTGACCGGGGCTGACGTACCAACTCCAGGAGTTGGCACGCTAGCTCCGGCTAGGGACGAGAGCCAGGAGGCTCTCATCATTCTGACGGGACGGGGCGAAGCGTGCGCTGCGCCGCATTAACTGCGGCGTGGCGTGCTCGTCTGATCCGCCAAAAATGCGGTTAGGTGAGCGCTGCTGTGCTCACCTAACCCACACTCGTGGCGCCAGAATCACAGGGGGTCGGGGCGCCCCGGCCCTCAGGGCCGAAACGGGAGTGGCCCGACCCCTCAGGGAGACAGAGGGAGGGGTGGCCACGTCACCCTCGGGCCCGACCCTCCCGGGGGGGTCGGGCCACATGGATGACGGCGGCCACTCAAGCCTCTAGTCATGATACCCCCGGTCCCATGTCACCGACAGTAGCCCCCGGCGTTACGCTAGGGCGACCGCCGCCCTCGGGGGAAGCGCTCGGGCGTGACGCCACTCCTTAGGCCTGGTGAAAGGTGGGACCGGTCCCTACAGGCGGGTAGAAACTCAACGGTCGCGAATCGCGCGCATCGGCAAGGGAAAAACCGACCGATAGTAATGGGCGGTCTCTTTGTGACCGCTACATTACTCGAGCGGCGCGCGAATCGGGACGAGTCGGTTCGTTTCGCCTGGGGATATGATGATGGCGCTTTTCGCGGTTGGCGAGCGTAATTAATGCGCACACGATCTGCCCCATCTCAACCGCCACAGCCGCACGTCTACCGCGCGCGCCGCAAACGGGCGAGTGGGGTTAGTGGAGGCGTGGGCGCGAGAAACGAGGGGGCAAGGTAGTGGGCGCGGGAAGCGAGGAGCCGGGCATAGCATTGGCAAGGGTATAAAGACGCCGAGGAAGGGATTCGTTTCCTTCCTCTCGCCACTCTTTCCTTTGCCTCCGCCACTAGTGCCCCAACTCTTCATTTCTTGTGCCCTACTCTTGCCGCACGCACTCGCTCTCAAGCTCCCCCTCCGCCGGCGCCATGGCACGGGGCTCCGCACCGCTCGACGGTAGCGTGCTGTCGCCTTCCCGCATCACGAGCGAGAGGCAAGCCGGGCTGCCGCGCCGGTTCATGCCGAAATCTGCCACCGGCCGGGAGGTGGTCGCGCTGGGCGAGGGACGCCCGGCGCCACACTACCTGGGGCGGTCCATTTTCTTCCTTTCTTTCGCAATGGCGGGGCTGGTCCCGCCATTCTCTACTTTCTTCATGGATATTCTGGAGTTCTACGATGTCCAGATGGCGCACCTCACCCCCAACGCGATAATGACGTTGGCCATCTTCGCGCACCTGTGCGAGATGTTTATCGGGGTGCGCCCATCTCTCCGGCTGTTTCGGTGGTTCTTCACCGTGCAGCCGGTGTCGCCGCCGACGGTAGTCGGTGGCTGCTACTTCCAGCCGCGGGGGCAGGTGCTGAACCGCTACATTCCCTGCGTCCTCCGCAAGAAGTGGGACGACTGGAAGAGCGATTGGTTCTACACCCCCCTCGCTGGCGAAGCGCGCCTCTGACTTCCGAGCCAGCCCCCGGTGCAGGCCTCCAGCTGGCGGGCGGCGGTAGATCTAGGGGACGGCTACGACGCCGTTCTTGACCGCCTGGAGGGTCTGCGATCCCAGGGGCTTACGGGGGCCATGGTGTTTGGCGACTACCTCCGCCGCCGGATCGCACCGCTCCAGCGGCGCGCCCGGGGCGCCTGGGAGTACACCGGGCCTGAGGACCACCTGAGGACCCACCGGGGGCACAAATGGGACTGGGACCCTGAGGACTTCAGGATGGTGGTCCAACGGGTGCTGAATCTCAGCTCCGTGGAGGCGTCCCTCATCCCCCAAGGGGTCCTCCCCCTCTGCTGCGACCCAGAGCGCGCCAACATCCTGGCCATCATGCAGGTGGTCGGGGCGTCGGGGGAGCGGGCCCCCCGAGGCCACGATGGCGCGGGCGGGAGCCGCAGGGAGGAACAATCTACCCCGGGAGGGGGCCATGCTTCTGGGTCCCGCGATGAGGGCCCGGGGGGCAGCCGCCCTGCCGACGCCAAGGGGAAGAGGAAGCAGGAGGGTACTCCTCCTCCATCTCCTCCCCGAGGGGGCGGGGCGGTGCGTGCCAGCAGCAGGTGCCCGGAGGGTGCCGTGCCGGCGCCGCAGCCCGAGGGGGAGCGAAAGAAGAAACGGCTCCGCAAAATGGGGGAGATCGAGCCGTGCCGGGGGAGCCTCATCGCGCCCCCGAGGTGGTCGTTCAGCCGACCACCCCGCAGGTTCGTCCCCGCACCCACTGCGGCCGTATTCATACTCCCGCCTCCCAAGAAGAGTTTTAACTCACCCGCTTTTTTGTCTCTGGTTTTTCTTCTGCCTCAGCGAGATCCCGTCGCGCCCCCCACGCCATTCCAAGTTCGGCCGGTCCGAGGCCGAGGAGACGGCGACCGCGGAGGCCCGGAGGCGGGAGGCTGACCGGCGGGAGGCCGCGGACCGCCTCCGGGAAGCCGAGGAGGCTGCCCAGGAGGCCGCCCGGGTTCGCCAGGCCGAGGAGGCCGCTCGGGAGGAGGCCAGAATCCGCCGGCCCGGGGAGACCGCCCGGGAGGCAGAGGCGGCGCGCGCACGCCAGGCAGCCTGCCAAGCCCCCGACCCAACTCCGCCCGAGGCGACGACGACTTCCGAGGCCACCCACGAGGAGGCCGCAGGTGCGCCCCTCGGGCCCGACGCCCCGAGCGATGCTCGGAACGAGCCGGCTTCGGGGGTCGCTCCTGAGTTTGGCACACCAATCGGCGGGCCGAGCCGCGCGGCACCCACACCGAGGTGGCCCTCCCTTCTGCCTTCCGCTGCCCCGCTGAGCGCGGAACCCCTCCTGCAGGCCCTGGCCGCCGCGAACAGCACGGTGCTGGACAGGTTAAGTGCCCAGATGGAGGCCCTGCAGGCGGAGCGGGCAGACCTCGACGCGGCGTGGGCGCGCGTCGAGGAGGGCGGCGCTCGGTGGAGGCCATGGTGGAGGCGGGCTGCAAGGCACACCGCCGGCATGCCTCGTAGCTCGAGGCCCGTCGCAGGAACCTGGCGGAGATCGCCAGGGAGGTGGAGGAGGAGCCGGAGACCGCCCTCATCGCCACCGCCGTGCTCGACGAGGCGCGAGACGACCTCCGCCTCCAATACGGGAGCCGAGCGGCGGAGCTAGGGGAGAAGCTCGACGCCGCCCGGGGGGTTCTCGACGCTGTCGCTGCCCGGGAACGGCGGGCGGCGGAGAACGAGGCGGCGTCCCGCCAGCGCGAGGAGGCCCTTGAGGCCCGCGTCACAGCGCTGGAAGAGCGCACCCGCGCCCTGGACGCGGAGAAGGCCGCCCTGGCGGACCGCGAGGCCGCCGTCGCCTCTCGGGAGGCAACGCTGGCGGCACACGAGGCTGCCTCCGCCGAAGAGGAGTCCGCACTCCGCCTCCGCGAAGACGCACTCGCCGAGCGGGGGCGAGCTCTCGAGGAGGCAGAGGACGCTGCTCGACGGCTAGCGGACAGCCTGTTCCTCCGCGAGGCGGCGCGGGAGGAGCAGGGCCGCCGTAATCTGGAGAGCGCCCGCGCCGAGAGGGCCGCGCTGGACCAGCGGGCCGCTGAGCTTGAGGCACGGGCGAAGGAGCTGGACGCAAGAGCGCACAGCGGCGGGGCGGCCGCGGGCCACGGTGACCTAGCCGCCCGCCTCGCAGCCGCCGAGCACACCGTCGCCGAGCTGCAGGGCGCCCTGGACTCGTCCGCCGGGGAGGTCGAGGCCCTCCGCTTGGCCAGCGAGGTAGGGCCCGGCATGCTTCGGGACGCTGTCTCCTGCCTAGACCGCGCCGGGCGGCAGGCGGGCATCTGGGGCGGGCGTTACGCGAAGTACGCCGCCAACCAGGGGGGCCTTGCCCAGCGCCTCTCGGAGATGGCCGGGACCCTCGAAAGGCTCCCCGAGGAGCTCGAGGAGACAATCAAGTCATCCTCGAGGGACCTCGCCCGGGGGACGGTGGAGCTCGTACTGGCGAGCTACCAGGCCAGGGACCCCGGCTTCTCCCCGTGGGCAGCGCTGGAAGAGTTCCCTCCTGGAACCGAGGACGGCGCGTGCGCACAGGTCCGGGACGCCGCCGACCACATCGTCCACAGCTTCGAGGGGACGGCCCCTCGGCTCGTGTTCGCCCTCGACTCCGACGAGGAGGAGGACGGCGACGACGGTGCGGGCGACAGCAGCGGCGAGGCCGGCGACCCGGGCGCGTCGTTGTGAGCCCCCAGGCCCCCGCCAATCTTAGTACTTTTCCTTCTTCTTCTGTGGCCTTCGAGCCCCCTTCTTGTATAGGCTGGTTTAATCTGCAATCAAACAAGGTTGAAATTTCTATGTCAGTTATGTTTGTTGTGTGTATGAGATGAGGATGGTCTGTGCCGCGGTCCTTCTGTGTCTTGGCTTGAACAAGGGCTCGTGCCCAGATCCCATCCTCAAACGGCGCGGGTCGGGGCTAGTGCCTGGGGAGATCCGCGTGTCGAGACTGGCCAGGCCGGGAGCACGGTGACCGAGGGTTAGGGGGACCCGATTGTGGGCCTTTGCCGATTCCCCCCGGAGTTCACCGCGCCCCGAGGCATGGCTCGGTTCTGGGCCCCATTTGGCGGTTTTAGCCGGCTCGGGCCACCGAGGGCAGGGTCGAGCACGAGCGTACTAATTCAAGCCAAGATTCTTCAAAAGGAAACGACAACACAGACACAGTCCTCAGGAAATCGAAAGTGCTTTTATTGAAATGCAGAAGAGAAAATAGGCAAGTATATGCATGTGGTAGCCCCCGGCCAACCCTGCACGCCCGAGGGGGGGTGCGGGGTTGGCCCGAGCCCGAGACACGACACCCGACCCCCACTAGGGGTAGAAGCGATGAAGATGTTCGATGTTCCACGGGTTAGGCAGCTCTGTGCCGTCGCCCGTGGCCAACCGAACAGAGCCCGGCCGGGGGACGCCGATCACTCGATACGGACCCTCCCACATTGGTGAGAGTTTGCTCAGTCCAGCGCGCGTTTGGACGCGGCGTAGGACGAGGTCATCGACGCAGAGTGATCGGGCCCGAACGTGGCGCTGATGGTAGCGCCGCAGGCTCTGTTGGTAGCGCACGGCTCGGAGGACCGCGCGCCGCCTTCGCTCTTCTAGGTAGTCGAGGTCGTCTCGGCGAAGCTGATCTTGATCAGCCTCGCAATACATGGTGGCCTGAGGGGACCTCAGGGTGAGCTCAGATGGGAGGACCGCCTCCGTGCCGTAGACGAGGAAGAAAGGCGTTTCCCCGGTCGCTCGGCTTGGCGTGGTTCGGCTCGCCCAGAGCACCGCTGGCAGCTCCTCGATCCACGAGCCGTCGTGCTTCTTGAGGATGTTGAAGGTCTTGGTTTTGAGGCCCTTGAGGATTTCCGCATTGGCGCGCTCCACCTGGCCGTTGCTTCTGGGGTGGGCGGGTGAGGCGAAGCAGAGCTTGATGCCCATGTCTTCGCAGTAGTCGCCGAAGAGCTCACTAGTGAACTGGGTGTCGTTATCCGTGATGATACGGTTAGGCACCCCGAACCGAGCAGTGATGCCCTTGATGAATTTTAGCACCGAGTGCTTATCGATCTTGATGACCGGATAAGCCTCGGGCCACTTAGTGAACTTGTCGACAGCGACATACAGATACTCGAACCCGCCCGAGGCCCGCCTGAACGGACCCAGAATATCGAGCCCCCAAACAGCAAACGGCCACGAAAGAGGTATGGTTTGCAGGGCCTGGGCGGGCTGATGCGTTTGCTTGGCGTGGAACTGGCACGCCGTGCACCGCCGGACCGGGTCGATCGCATCGTTGAGAGCCGTCGGCCAATAGAAACCCTGGCGAAAGGCCTTGCCAACCAAGGTGCGCGAGGCGGAGTGGGCTCCGCACTCGCCTTCATGGACATCGGCGAGAAGCTCGACGCCTTGTTCCCGAGGGATGCACTTCAGGAGGACTCCGTTAGCCCCGTGCCGATAGAGGGTCCCTTCCACCAGCACGTAGCGCTAGGAGATGCGACGGACGCGTTCACTCCCTTCGTGGTCCTCGGGTAGAGTCTTATCTGTGAGGTATGCCTAGATCTCAGTGATCCAAGCAATCAATCTAGGGGAGTTGGGAGCGCTCCCCTCGGGTCCCGAGGCCTGGACTCCGACGGGCCTCGGGGGCCGTTCAGGCGCGTCCGTCTCCCCTAGGGGGTCGGGTTGCGCCGACGGCTGGGCAAGACTTTCTTCAAAGGCGCCCGGTGGGGTCTGGGCTCGCGAGGAAGCGAGCCTTGAGAGTTCGTCGGTGACCACGTTATCCCGCCTGGGCACGTGCCGGAGCTCTATCCCGTCGAAATGGCGCTCCATACACCGCACCTCGCGGACGTAGGCGTCCATCTACGGGTCAGAGCACCGGTACTCCTTACAGACCTGGTTAACGACCAACTGGGAGTCGCCTAACACCAGGAGGCGGCGGATCCCCAGTCCTGCCGCCACTCTGAGTCCCGCAAGGAGTCCCTCGTACTCCGCCATATTGTTGGTCGCCCGAAAGTCGAGGCGGACCAGATATCGGAGGACGTCTCCGCTCGGCGAGGTCAAAGTGACCCCCGCACCAGCGCCCTGAAGAGAGAGGGAGCCGTCGAACCGCATCACCCAGTAGGTGGTGTGAGGCAGCTGCGAGGGGCTCGGGCTGGCCTTGGGGGCGGAGACGAGCTCGGGAGCCGGGGTCCACTCCGCTACAAAGTCGGCGAGGGCCTGGCTCTTGATCGCGTGGCGTGGTTCAAAGCGCAAATCGAATTCAGAGAGTTCGATTGCCCAACTCACCACCCGTTCAGTACCCTCTCGGTTATGCAAGATTTGGCCGAGGGGTAAGACGTAACCACCGTGACCCGATGCGCCTGGAAATAATGGCGCAACTTCCTTGAAGCCATCAGAATTGCGTAAAGCATCTTCTGGGCCTGAGGGTATCGGGTCTTGGCGTCCCGGAGGGCCTCGCTAACGAAGTAGACGGGCCGCTGCACCTTTCGGCGGGGCCTGTCCTCTTCGCTAGGGCCACATCTCTAGGGCGTTCTTCGTCCGAGAGGCCGTGCGGGGCGCACTCGGCTTCTGTGCCGACGACCTCAGGGTTGGAGGGTGACAGGCGCGGCCTTCCCGCAGTGGCCCCGGGGCCATCCTGGGGGTCGGGGGCGCCTGGCACCGTCGGACAAGCAGGCGGAGGGCCAGCTCCGGCCGTCGGGGGCCTTAGGCCGCCGTTCGGCTCGGGGGCCTCTCCTCCCTGCTCTCTCCCGGGTCGAGTCGACACAGGGTGGGGGCGCGCGGAGCGAGGGTTGTCCTCGTCGCGCTCTACGACCAACGCCGCGCTGACTACCTGCGGGGTTGCCGCCAGGTAGAGTAGCAACGGCTCATCTGGCTCCGGGGCGACCAGGACTGGGGGAGAACTGAGGTACGCCTTCAATTGAGTGAGGGCCCGCGCAGCCTCCTCCGTCCAGGTAAACGGCCCGGAGCATTTGAGGAGCTTAAATAGGGGTAGCGCCTTCTCTCCCAGCCTCGATATGAATCGACTTAAGGCGGCCATGCAGCCGGTGACGCACTGCACATCCCTAAGCTTGCTGGGGGGGCGCATCCGCTCTATAGCTCGTATCTTCTCGGGGTTGGCCTCGATGCCTCGGGCAGAGATCAAAAACCCGAGAAGCTTGCCCGCAGGCACGCCGAACACGCACTTATCGGGGTTCAGCTTTATGCGGGCGGAGCGGAGACTTTCGAAAGTTTCCGCTAAATCCGAGAGCAAGGTCTCTTGGTTGCGTGTCTTCACAACCAAGTCATCGACATAGGCCTCAACGTTGCGTCCTATCTGACTACCCAAAGAAATACGGGTAGTACGTTGAAAAGTAGGACCTGCATTCTTTAACCCGAAGGGCATAGTCGTATAACAATAAGTTCCTATGGGGGTAATGAATGCAGTTTTGTCCTCATCCTCCCTAGCCATGCGAATCTGATGATAACCAGAGTATGCATCTAGAAAACACAAAAGGTCGCACCCCGCGGTGGAGTCGACAATCTGATCTATGCGTGGCAGGGGATAAGGGTCCTTAGGACATGCCTTGTTGTGGTCGGTGTAGTCGATGCACATCCGAAGCTTGCCATTCGCCTTGGGGATGACGACCGGGTTCGCAAGCCACTCCAGATGGATGACCTCACGGATGAATCTGGCCTCCAGAAGCTGCGCCACCTCCTCGCGGATGAAGGCTTGGCGTTCCGGGGCTTGCCGCCGCACTTTCTGCCGGACCGGCCTTGCGCCCGGCCGCACGACGAGACGGTGCTCAATCACCTCCCTGGGGACCCCAGGCATGTCCGCCGGTCTCCAGGCGAAGACGTCGGCGTTTGCCCGCAGGAAGGAGATGAGCGCGTCTTCCTATTTGTCGTCCAGGAGACCACCGATTCGTGTGGTCTTGGACAGGCCGTCGCCCAGGGCAACCTCCTTGACCGGGACCTCGTCGCACGCGACCATCCGCTGCCTCGGGGCGGGCGAGACGGAGGTGCTGAGCCTCTCGTCGCCACCCGCGGGCTTGGACGCCGCGGCGAGGTGGTCTGCGCGCTGCTCCATACAAGCAAGCGCGACTTTGAGGTCGCCATGGACAGTGATGGGGCCACCGGGGCCCGGCATCTTCATCTGGAGATAGGCGTAGTGGACCGCCGCCATGAACTTCACCAACGCGGGCCTCCCCAGGACCGCGTTGTAGGGCAGACTGAGGTCCGCCACATCGAAGTCCACCCGCTCCATGCGGAAGTTGGCGGGACCACCAAAGGTGACCGGGAGGTCGATATGACCCAGCGGCTAGGTGTGCCCTGGCGTCACGCCGATGATCGGCTGGGACGGTCGGAGCACCATCCCCGGGGCCTTGATGGCATCAAAGGCTACGGGGGAAAGGATGTTGAGGGCTGCGCCCCCGTCTACGAGGACACGCCCCAACTTCACATTGCAGACGGTGGGGGAAACCACCATCATGATCTGTCCTCCCCGGGCAACGCACGGCGGGTGGTCGGTCTGGTCGAAGGTGAGGGCAACCTCCGACCAACGCGCCCGCCGCGTCGCCTCGTGGGTAGGGGCCGCGGCCAGAAGCTCTCGCTTCATGGCCTTGAGGCTCCGGCGAGAAGCGTGAGTGCACGCTCCCCCATCGACGGTGGCGACGGTGGCCTCGGGCTCCTGAAAGCCCAGACCATCGTCGCCATCGCCGGTGTCCTCGGCGGGGGCCTTCTGCTTGGCCTCACCTCGCCGGTTGCCGGTGGGAGCTGCCGGGGCCTTGCCCTCATGGCGCTCCTGCCTCTTCTCCTCCTCCCACTTCCTCGTCCGCTCAGCCAAGCTTTTGACTGCGCGGCAGTCCGCGAGGTCGTGGAGGGAGGTGTTGTGCACGGTGCACCACTTGCCGGTCGGGCGCTCCCTGCTGGGAGCGTCGGCCTCCTTCTTTTTGTTGCTCGCAGGCCTCCCCTTTCGGGGGGCCCGCGAAGCGCCCTCGACGGCGAGGACATGACCCTCGTCGTCGGAACGGGCCGACCTCTTCTTCCTCCTCCTGTCCCGCCGCCCTGATCGAGCGGCTGACCCAGGGGCGGCCGGAGCTGCCACGCCAGAGCCGAAGGAGTTCCAGGTCCAGGCCTCCTCCTTGCGAGCCACACGGTCCGCGAGCTCAAAAAGTTGCGCGGTGGTCTGGGGCTCCTTGGAGGCGATCTTCTCGAGCATGCGGTTGTGCCGCACGCCCCCCCTGAACGCGTAGATCACCGCGAGTGCGGGGATGCATGGTATGGTGTTGCGGACTTGACAGAACCGCTGAATGTACGAGCGAAGAGACTCATTGCCCCTCCGCTGTACCGCGTGCAAGTCCGCTTCTTCGCCTGGGCGCGGATATGTGCCCTGAAAGTTCGTAGTGAACTGCTGGCACAAATCCTCCCAAGAGTGGACCGACGCGGGTGGCAAGTTCATTAACAAACCCCGCGCCTGACCCTTCAGGGCCATGGGGAAGAAATTCGCCATGACCCTGTTGTCACCCCCCGCGGCCTCGATCCCGGTCGTGTAGATCTAGAGAAACTCGGCGGGGTTGACGCTTCCGTCGTATTTTTCGGTGATGGTGGGCCAGAACCTTGGGGGCCAACGGACATTCCGAAGGCTCGCCACAAAGGCTCGACAGCCGGCACCGCCAACCAGGGACACGGGGGGCCGGCCCCCGTGACCGGACCGAAGTGGCGCTCCAGACGAGGAGGCGCCCTCCGTTGCGTGGGCGGCGCGACGAGCGTCGCGCCGACGCTTGATATCGAGCCGGGCATCCAGCCCCCCACGCACATATTCTCGGGTCGGAGGCGTTGACGAGGGAACGACGGACGAACGGCGTGTATCGGCCGTCGTTCGCCGTGCCCTCCGCCTCGACGACATGGAGCCGGCGGCGGCAGCGCCACAGGTCCCGGCGGCGAAGGACCGCCCGCCGGCGCATAGGCGCTGCTGCGCCGTCATGACCAAGTTAGCCACGTCATCCAGCCAACGCCGGGCTGGAGTCTCTGGATCGGGGATAACGGGCGGGTGACGCAGGAGCGCGCCCGCAGCCTGGAGCGCGCCCTGGGGCGTGCCGCCGTCACCGTAGACGAGGCGGCGACGCACCCCGCCTCGCGTCCTCCCCCGTCGCCCGCGAGCGGCGAGGTCGCGGATCCTTCGACCTCCTCGAGCGCCTTCTCCCGCCCAAGACCTTGGCGAGAGGGGGACGGCGGGGTGCGAGCCCGACGGCGCGGGTTCTGCTCCCCGTCATCACCGCTAGCGCTCGGAGAGAGGCTGTGTGCCACTGCCCGTTCGGCCATAGGGCTGACCGGGCGAAGCCTAGCGCACATGAAAGAGGATGAGGGCTTAGAAAAACACGCGCGCCCCCTACCTGGCGCGCCAGATGATGAAGCGAGGAGCTCCTCACCGGGAGACCGTGCGGGCCCCCCTTTGCCGGTTCGGCCGGGGGCGCTAGGTGAGGTTCTTCGCCCTCGATCTGAGGAACGTCAGCGAGAGAGGAAACGCACAAAACACGGGCGACGTAGACAGGTTCGGGCCGCTGAGAAGCGTAACACCCTACTCCTGTGTTCTCGTGGATCTGAGAGTCTCCAACAATACAAAGAGAGTTCGGTCTCCAGAGCGTATCGGCCGGAGTTCCCTCCAAAATCCCCCTCTTTCCTAGGCCTGGGCCTCCTTTTATCCAGTAAGGGGCTACCACATGGGCCACCAGCTGCCTAAGAAAGAAAACATTCTTTTTACAATCAGGGCTAGTCTACTGCCGGAAGTGACCTCTGACAGGCACGGTACATGCCTTTTGCCCAGCTAGCCAGCTCTCCCGGTGGACGCCCGTTTCAATCTTCATTAAATGGCAAGCGACTTCCTTGCCATGCTTGCACTGAAGTCTGGAATGGATCTGACCGGGGCTGACGTACCAACTCCAGGAGTTGGCACGCTGGCTCCGGCTAGGGACGAGAGCCAGGAGGCTCTCATCTTTCTGACGGGACGGGGCGAGGCGTGCCGCAGGCCGCCTGTCGCCACCTAACCCGCGATCTGACCGGTCTGCGACTGGCCACTCGACGCGATCGGTCACAGACTGGATAAGCGTGCGCTGCGCTGCATTAACTGCGGCGTGGCGTGCACGTCTGATCCGCCATAAATGCGGTTAGGTGAGCGCTGCTGTGCTCACCTAACCCACACACGTGGCGCCAGAATCACAGGGGGTCGGGGCGCCCCGGCCCTCAGGGCCGAAACGGGAGCGGCCCGACCCCTCGGGGAGACAGAGGGAGGGGTGGCCACGTCACCCTTGGGCCCGACCCTCCCGGGGGGGTCGGGCCACGTGGGTGACGGCGGCCACTCAAGCCTCTAGTCATGATACCCCCGGTCCCATGTCACCGACAAGGTGCATCAATCGATGCACCTAAATTTTTATGTTTGAAATTTTTTGAATTGATTTCAGCCCTTCACAGTCTTTCTTGGATGATGAAGCACTCGGGAGAATCAGGCAGAGATGATGGAGGCACTCGGTAGTGGATGCACTCGGCAAAGAAGTCAATCGGCCGCGTGTTATTCAAGTTCGAGGCAAAGTTATCTCATCGACTGCAAAGGTCTCGGGGGCTACTGTGGAGATTATGGGTACCGGATACCCTCACGGCTAGCTTATCCGACTTACCATAGGGGATAGGTTGCGCTCCATGATTATGTAAACCGGCTATGACTTGGGTATTACGTTACTATTGAGATAAGGTAACGGCCCATAGTCTATAGTTGGTAAGATTGAGGAGTCCGACTTAGAATAGAATAGGTCTCCGACTTGTAAACCCGCCCTCCGGGACTATATAAGGAGGGTAGGGCGTCCCTTGAGGGAGATAGAGAAAAATACACGGACAGACAGAAAACTTGCGAGAGCCCCTATTGAAAGAGATCAAGAGATCAATAAACACTCGGTGGATCGAATCCCCGAAACAGGAGTAGGGTATTACCTCTCGTTAGAGAGGGCCTGAACCTGTCTAATCCTTTGTCCCGACTAACTCATTATGTTTGGCACTTGACTGCTACCCCCAGATTGACATTGCCGAAACCAAGTTTCGACAATTTGACTTACTCCTGCAAGAAAAGCAAATCCAGCTGTCAGTAGGTCATATACTTCCATCGGCCGAAGAAATCAAGAAGAGGAGATATTGCAAGTGGCACAACACCTATTCCCATCATACTAATGAATGCAAGATCTTCTGACAATAGATCCAATCGGCCATCGAGCAAGGCAGGATTAAAATCGATGATGCCAAGCGGTCGATGAAAATAGAAGGGCACCCGTTCCCAGTCAACATGGTGCGGGCGGACAGGGCCGACGGCGGTGGCCATCGGACCGGCAAGCGACCTTATCAGACCTCGGAGGGCCTGATCAGAAAATACCAGCGGCGGCAGGAAGAACAAGCACAGGATTACGACGAGCAAGACAACTCCTATGATCCCCATTGGGAGTACGAGTTTTTTCGGTTTTGCTGGAATGAGGGAATGAGGTTGCCATCCATCCAGGAGTGCCCTGCCTACAATGACACAGAAGACTCTCATCAGGGCAGTTCAAGCCGACAAGCGCATCGGCCAGCCAAGCAAAGAAAATCTGTGCACGAAAGGCTAGGGCCGATGCGTCAAGATCGTCACGACGGAGACAACGGTCAATCCCAGAATCCTCAGTGGTGCCCAAGCGACGTGTTTACCAAGACCCAAAAACGACGGGTACAGAGGCTGAGAAAGAAGGAGCAGGTCCAAGAGCGGCAAGCGACAATAGCCCATCGGCCCACCAGAACTAAAAAAGAGTGGAGGATAAAATCTACGGTGGTCAAGGCCGATGAGGGCACCTCCAATACAACTCGAGCTTCTGCAGCCGCAAAAGGAAAAGGCATAGCATCGGCATCTGTTAATATGGTTTTCATATTGCCAGCAGAATACAGCGTGCAGGCGGCCGATGAGGCAATAGCCGACGATGAGCAGTCCTCGGCTCGACTACAGTTGTCACCGGACCAGGCCATATTCGACAAGCCAGCTGACACCAGCCACAGGCACCTACGGCCGTTATACATCAAGGGATTCATCAACGGGCGGCCGATGACGAAGATGCTGGTCGATGGCGGCGCGGCAGTGAACTTAATGCCGTATACAACCTTCCGGAAACTGGGAAAAGTACCGGAAGACCTTATCAAGACCAACATGGTACTAAAAGATTTTGGTGGCAACACATCTGAGGCGAAAGGGGTGCCAAACGTGGAGCTCATCGTGGGAAACAAGACAATACCCACCACCTTCTTCGTCTTCGATGGAAAGGGTTCCTACAGCCTGTTGTTGGTACGGGATTGGATCCACGCAAACTGTTGCGTCCCTTCAACAATGCACCAATGCCTTATACAATGGCAAGGGGACCAGGTCGAGATCGTGCAGGCCGATCGGTCAGTACACGTGGCCAATGCCGATCTCGTAGTTTGGGAGATGGAGGGAATCGACTGCTTATCCGGACGAGTTTGGGATGCCGATTTCCTCAAGGTGACTGATTGTGATATCGAGACGATTGAAGATCAAGACAAGCAATTACTTTAACAAAGATGAATCATCCACTACCCAAGATGAGCAAGCTAGCCCCTACGCAGACGATGCGGTGGATGAGCTAGACGGAAAATTGGGACAAGGCTTTACGTCGGCCGATCAGCTCGAAGAAGTTGATATAGGGACAGGTGATAGGCCTAGGCCGACGTATGTAAGTGCTAACCTACCAAGAGAATATAAACATAATTTGATAAATCTTTTGAAGGAATTCATAGACTGTTTTGCATGGGAATATCATGAGATGCCAGGGTTAAGCCGATCGATCGTAGAATATCAGTTACCTATCAAACCAGGCTATCGGCCGTTTAAGCAAGCTCCTAGGAGATTTAAGGCCGATATGCATGAAGCTATCAAAGCAGAGATAACTAGACTTTACGACGCCAATTTTATCAGACCCTGCCGATATGCGGAGTGGGTTTCCAACATAGCTCCAGTGTTAAAGAAAAACGGCAAGCTTAGGGTGTGTATCAATTTCAGAGATCTAAACAAAGCGACGCCAAAAGACGAGTACCCTATGCCGTTAGCCGATTTGCTGTGTCCGGACACAAGATCATCAGTTTTATGGATGGGAACGCAGGCTACAACCAGATATTCATGGCCGAGGAAGATATTCATAAGACAGCCTTCCGGTGCCCGGGGGCAATCGGCCTATATGAGTGGGTTGTCATGACCGTCGGTTTAAAAAATGCTGGAGCTACTTATCAGAGAGCCATGAATTATATTTTCCATGATCTTATCGGCTCACTGATTGAGGTTTATATCGATGATGTCGTCGTGAAGTCCAAAGAGTACGATATGCACTTGGCCGATTTACGCAAGGTATTAGAAAGAGCAAGGAAATATGGCTTAAAGATGAACCGTAACAAATGTGCCTTTGGTGTATCTGCCGGTCAGTTTCTGGGATTCTTGGTCCATGAAAGGGGAATTGAAGTTACACAGAAGAATATTAATGCCATTAAAAACATCAAGCCTCCAACAAACAAGACCAAGTTACAATCTCTGCTCGGGAAGATCAACTTTGTCCGGCGCTTTATATCAAACCTATCAGGCAGGATAGAGCCCTTCACTCCATTGTTCAAGATAAAGGACGATCAGGAGTTTGTATGGGGTGATAAGCAACAGAAAGCGCTGGACGATATCAAGGAATATTTAAGTTCTCCCCCAGTTCTAATCCCTCCATGGAAAGGGGTTCCATTCAGGCTGTACCTATCGGCCGATGAGAAATCCATCGGCTCAGTTCTGGTTCAGGACATTGATGGCAAGGAGAGAGCTATTTTCTATCTCAGTAGAAGGTTGTTAGATGCCGAGACAAGTAAGGCCGATGTGATGAAATACATGCTATCGACCCCCATCTTAAAAGGAAGAATTGGGAAGTGGATTTTTGCTTTAACAGAATTTGACCTCAGATATGAATCGGCCAAAGCAATCAAAGGACAAGCCCTGGCCGATTTCATTGTTCAACACAGAGATGATTCAGTTGCATATGTAGACATTGTACCATGGACGCTATATTTCGATGGATCCGTTTGCAGACATGGATGCGGTATCGGCCTAGTCATCATATCCCCTCGGGGGGCAAGCTTTGAGTTTGCTTTTATCATCAAGCTTTATTATACTAACAATCAAGCAGAGTATGACGCGGTGCTTAAAGGTTTGCGGTTATTACAAGAGGTCGAGGCCGATTCCGTAGAGATCATTGGTGATTCACAGCTGGTAATTAATCAACTTTCTGGGGAGTATAAATGCAAGAATGATATTCTCAGAGTATACAACGAGGAGTGCAAGGAGTTGCTACAAGTATTCAAGATCGTGGCGATGAGGCATATACTCAGGAAGCAAAACTTCGAGGCCAATGATCTGGCTCAGGGGGCATCGGGATACAGGCCGATGGCCAAGGATGTTCAGGTTCAAATCGCTGCCGTGGATGCTGACGACTGGAGATTTGCTATCATTGATTATTTGAAAAATCCTTCCCAGTCGGCGTCGCGGAAAATGAAATACAAAGTGTTGCAGTATGTCCTGTTAGACCATGACTTATACCATCGGACGATTGATGGTGTCTTGCTCAAGTGCCTAGGTCTCGATGAGGCCAAAGTTGTGATGAGCGAGGTACATGAGGGGATATGTGGAACCCATCAATCGGCCCATAAAATAAGATGGCTTTTGAAGCGCGTCGGATATTTTTAGCCGACAATGCTTGAGGATTGTTTCAAGTACTATAAAGGATGTTAAGATTGCCAAAAGTTTGGAGCAATTCAGAGAGCACCGGCATCGGCTATGCATCCAATCATAAAGCCGTGGCCGTTTCGGGGGTGGGGTATAGACATGATCGGACAGATCAATCCACCATCAAGAAAAGGGCACAAATATATTTTGGTGGCTACAGATTACTTCACCAAGTGAGTTGAGGCTATTCCTCTCAAGAAGGTTGATTCCAAGGATGCGATTCAGTTTGTCAAGGAGCATATCATATATCAGTTTGGATTACCACAGACACTAACCACCGATCAGGGATCAATCTTCGTGTCCGATGAGTTCGTCCAGTTTGCCGACAGCATGGGCATTAGATTGTTAAATTCTTCCCCGTATTATGCGCAAGCTAATGGGCAGGCAGAAGCTTCTAATAAGACTTTAATCAAGTTGATCAAGAGAAAAATCGACGAACAGCCGAGGCAATGGCACACGACGTTGGTCGATTCCCTTTGGGCGTATCGGATGGCTTGTCATGGTGCGATTCAAGTGCCTCCGTATCAGTTGGTTTATGGACATGAAGCTGTGCTGCCATGGGAAACCAACATCGGCTCAAGAAGGATTGCTTTGCAAGACGACTTGACAGCCGATGAATACCATAATCTTATGGTCGATGAGTTAGATGATTTGGCACACGTCCGGTTGCGAGCCCTGGAGAAAATCAAACGAGATAAAGATAGAGTGGCTCGTCATTATAACAAGAAAGTTGTGGCCAAGTCATTTGAAGAGGGGGATCTGATTTGGAAGTTGATACTGCCGATTGGTTCCAGAGATAATAAATTCGGCAAGTGGTAACCTAATTGGGAAGGTCCTTTTCAAATTCATCGATGTGTTCCTCACAATGCTTATTTGCTCAAGGGGCTAGATGGTGAAATTTATGGACGAGCTCTTAATGGCAAGTACTTAAAGAAATATTATCCTAGCGTCTGGATCGACTCATGATCGGCTCGCCAGCCGATTTATGATAATAGCCGATGTGGTATACATCGTCTTTAGATGGCCGATATGCATTATCGTCCTTAGTTCAAATTTTACAACATGAGCCCTCATCTTCCAAAATTTGGGGAGCATCTATATATATAGGCACAAAATCACAAAATTCTTCAAGTTTATCAAGACTGGTTCAAGTTTATGGACTTTAACAAGCTGTTTCAAGCTTGGGCTATTTCAAATTTGTTCAGATCAGATTCGGCTGATTGGCCGATGAGATTTATGTTAGTCAAGGCAAAAGGTTACCAGTTTACAAGAAGGACACGAAATATATTACATCACCCTATAAAGTTTTCAATAGCTGCAATGGCCCTACGACGGATTTGATCAATGTCTTCTATGGCTTGGGCGTCATCGGCCATCGACCCTGGAATCGGTTTTAAGGATTTGCTCAGGGTTGCCAAGTACTTGGCCGATGCTTTCAGCTTCGCCGTCTGGTCCTCTATGGCCTTTGGCGATGCAGCTATCCCAGCCTTGACTTCTTGGATTTCTTTGCGAGTTGCTTCTAGCTTGGACACGAGATCTGCTTCGAGGCGGTGAAGTTCTTCGAGTCTGTTGTTCAGGACAATCGGCTCAACGGCCAGCTCGTCTAGCTTGGTCTTATCAGAATTGACTTGAGCTTTGCTGGCAGTTAAGGCCGATTCCAAGCTCTCACGTTCCCACCTCTCCGCGATTCTTTCTTTAGCCTTCTGGAGCTTGAAGCGGTATTGTTCCAAGAAGATGGCCGGTGTCAGGATTTCCATCAGGTTTTCAGGCAATTGATCTTCAATTTCTTGTACTCTGCCCCTGATGGGATTGCAGTCCTCCACCAAGTACTCCAATGACGACTCCAGCCACTTGACGATATCGGACAGCCGGTTCTTCAGATCGTCAGAAATTGACGCCTTGGCTGTGACAGGTGGCTCTTGGTCCTCGTCATCAAGAAATTGGCTGATGTCAAAAGAGAACATATCGGCTAAGTTCTGCGAGCAACAGAATGGAGCAGCCGATAGACAGCTCCCAGGAGATATCGGCCAAGGGGGATTTGTTTCTTATCAACCAGAGCTTGGGCCAAGTGTTGGCAGTTTAGAGTGGGGCCGCAGGTTGATCCACAGAACACAAATCTTTCCAACCATAGCGTCAGGAAGGCCACATGTTCTCTTTCTGAGATTGATCCTTGTTCCATATGCTCAGAAATATATCCAGACCAGCCTCCAATCTTCTTGGTTTTCAATTTGTGGCTGTTGTTTGTAAGGAGGTTGAAGAGATTGATCTCGGACTGGATGTCTAGTCCTGTTAGCAGCTTGATGTCAATCAAAGTTGGGATCATCGGACCTTGCTTGAACAGGAAAGCGTTCAAGGTGCTGGAACAGAAGTAGGTGGCCGCTGACATGAGTGGTTCGTTTTTCTTGGTATCGGTCAGGGACAAGGTAATGCATTGGCCGATTCCTATTTCGTCCCAGTGAACCTGTTTAGATGCAGCAATCCTCTTGTGTCAGGTTCTGTACCCATTGAGCTTCGACGGCCAGGATCTAAAAGTGTGCTTCCACGAAGAAACATTCGGCTTGGCTTGTTGGAAGGGTACTCTGTTTGTCTCGGCGTTTATCAGCCAAGTCGGGTCGCAGTTGCCCATGGGGCCTAGAAGGAATCGGTGGGATTTGTCGTTGGTGGGAATCAGGATTTGATTTTTGAAGACCTACGGCATATGGACAATAACAAAGAGATAAGACCTGGGGGGCAAGAGCAGAAACCCTAATTTGAAGAACTTGGCGAGAAGATGAAAATGTGAGGGGATTGACTTACCACGGGGATTTCGGAGGCGTAAAACGGAGCGGAAGCCATTGTTGTCGTCGATGAAGTCGCCGTTGGGAGGGTTGATGCCGATGGGACGATGAGGGGTCACCGGAGTTGAAGAACGCGAGCAGTTACTAGATCGGCGGCGGAGGGCTGCGAATCTGGATCTGTGCGGTTTTCAGAAAAACCCTAGCGAAGAAGTCGACGGGTTCCTCGGAGCTAATTCCGTCATATTATGTAATGAAGCGGAATTGGGGGGCATGTGTTAATAGCAGATTTTCGTAATCGACCCGGAGAGGAAAGATGAAACCGAAGCACAGAGGAAGGATTAAGTTGGAGTCGGACCAAGCATCGTATCGGACTCGGAGAACGTATTGGACTGGGAGAAGCGCTAGCGGGAAGAGTGTATTGGCCGATACGGATTCAATACGGTCATTGGCCAATAGAGGCTGGAGGTTGACAGAGTCAGCGTGGGCTTGGTCTGGGCTCGAGATAAGCTTCAAGAAAGTTGCCAAATAGAGATAAAACTCGGTTTTAGGCAATTGTATCTTCTAAATCAAGTAGGTTTAGATCTAATCTGTGGCAAGAGTCTGCCGCAAAGACTTGTTTGTTAGTTAGGGATAAGATCGTGTCCTACAAGGACCCTGTTGTAATCGCGGGTATAAATATCCCGGTAGTTTGTACATAGAAACTCTCTCACAACCGAATACAACAACCAGTTTGTTTCAATCTATTTTCGGCGCATCGCCAACCCTCGCAAGAGGTCAACTCCGACGAGTTCTTGCTTCCTTGGAGCAGAGGTAAGAACTCGTGCCCGACGATCTGCATCGTCGGGGCTAGCGTGTCGTTTTAGACACGCTAAGCCTTGATGATGTGATCGTCGTTTATCATGTTTTGGGTGATTTTGACAGGTGTTTTAATTACGCTTCGCCAGCGATTTGCTCGTTTTAGGGTTTGTTGCCAACGGCAGTTTAATTATTACACTTGGCTAAATCATTCAATGCATCTATCATCCCCAAAAGCAATCGGCGGCTTGATTTTCTTTGTGTTAAGTTTCAATTCACACTTTGAGTTGCTATCGACCTTAGTCCTGTTTTGAGATCTAACACAAAGCCTGCTTTCGATTGTAATTAAGGATAGCACTGGGGTTTCAGCCGGTCTTGCCTGATATGCATGTTTATCGTAATGTTTTCATGTGTATCTGCCATCTACATGAACAGATCAATGAATATAGATATATCTGTTATAGATTACTCTTTAGGGTTTATCTGTGGTCGACATATTTATATTGGTTGATTGGTTCATATAGATTTGCACTAGAGTATTAGTTAGTGTAGTTATCTTTGTTATCCCTTATCGGCCGATGCCATTAATCGATGTTAATATGTTGATGAAGGCCGATAAGATTAGATCCATGCTTTAATCTTATTTTATCACAAGTAAGCCGATATAGCTTTGCCCTATTGGCTGGGTTACGACAATGCGACATCGGCCTATCGGCCGATCGGCCATTGTTTTCTAACACGGTTTGCTTGTTTATCTTGTTGATTGCAGATCAAATCAACTGGCATGCTCTACACATGACTAGGCAAGCCTTTGGACCTGCACTGGAGTAAAGCAAACCTTCCAGGCCGCCGTGGAAACGTGGAACCCGTTTGGTTGCAAGGCGGGTCGAAATTCTACGGCAACACCATGCAACCAATAGGCTTTATTTGTATCGTCTTTTGAATAAGACTTCCTATGAGCTAATTGTTGGGAGGAACCCTAATGTTGCCTATTTTCGAGTTTTTGGTTGCAAATGCTATATTTATCGAAAAGGTGTTAGACTAACCAAATTTGAAAGTCGGTGTGATGAAGGGTTTCTTCTACGTTATGCCTTCAATAGCAAGACATACCGGGTCTACAACAAGAACAAAGGTATTGTGGAAGAAACCGCCGATGTTCAATTTGATGAAACTAATGGCTCCCAAGAGGGGCATGAGAATTTGGATGATGTAGGTGATGAGGGCTTGATGAGGGCAATGAAGAACATGTCTATTGGAGATATCAAGCCCGTTGAAGTGGAAGACAAGCCTTCCACCTCCACTCAAGTTGGGGAAACTATTTCTGCTACGCCAAGCCAAGCTCAAGTTGATGTGGAGGAGGACAAGGCACAAGATGCACCTATGTCGCCAAGAATTCACAATGCTCTCTCCAAGGATCACTTAATTGATTAAGTTTTGGGTGACATTAGTAAGGGTGTTCAAACTCGATCTCGTGTTGCTTCGATTTGTGAGCATTACTCTTTTGTTTCCTGTCTTGAGCCAAAACATGTAGATGAAGCTCTTGGTAATCCGGATTGGATAAATGCTATGCATGAAGAGCTCAACAACTTTGCAAGAAACAAGGTGTGGACTTTGGTTGAAAGACCTAGAGACCACAATGTCATAGGGACAAAATGGGTTTTTAGGAACAAGCAAGATAAGAATGGGTTGGTGGTAAGGACAAAGGAAGATTGGTGGCTCAAGGTTTCACACAAGTTGAAGGTTTGGATTTTGGTGAAACCTTTGCCCCCATGGCAAGGCTTGAAGCCATTCGCATCCTACTTGCATTTGCATCATGCTTTGATAAAAAGCTTTTTCAAATGGATGTGAAAAGTGGTTTCCTAAATGGTGAAATTGCCGAACTTGTCTTTGTTGAGCAACCATCCGGTTTTGAGGATCCTGAAAATGCTAACCATGTTTACAAACTCTCAAAAGCTCTCTATGGCTTGAAACAAGCTCCTAGAGCTTGGTATGAAAGATTGAGAGATTTTCTTTTATCAAAGAGTTTCAAAATTGGTAAGTTGACACAACTCTTTTCACTAAAATCATTGGTGATGATTTCTTTGTGTGTCAAATTTATGTTGATGACATCATATTCGGTTCTAGTAATGAAGATTTTTGCAAGGAATTTGGTGACATGATGTCTAGGGAATTTGAGATGTCCATGATTGGAGAGTTGAGCTTCTTCCTTGGATTACAAATCAAGCAACTCAAGGATGGGACCTTTGTGAGCCAAACCAAGTACGTCAAGGACTTACTCAAGAGGTTTGGCTTGGAGGATGCAAAGCCCATCAAGACTCTAATGGCAACAAATGGCCACCTCGACCTTGATGAGGGAGGTAAACCGGTAGATTTAAAGCTTTATCGCTCTATGATTGGTAGCTTGCTTTATCCTACCGCATCTAGGCCGGATATCATGTTTAGTGTTTGCATGTGTGCACGGTTTCAAGCCACCCCCAAGGAGTGTCACTTAGTGGTCGTGAAAAGAATTCTTAGATATTTAAAGCATTCCTCAACTATTGGCTTGTGGTACCCAAAAGGTGCTAAGTTCAAGCTAGTTGGCTATTCCGATTTGGATTATGTCGGTTGCAAAGTGGATAGAAAGAGCATATCCGGTAGTTGCCAATTGCTTGGTAGATCTCTTATGTCATGGTTATCCAAGAAACAAAATTTCGTAGCCCTCTCTACCGCCGAGGTGGAATATGTTTCGGCGGGTAGTTATTGTGCCCAATTGCTTTGGATGAAACAAACCATGTTGGACTATGGCAATACCTTCAGCAAAACCCCACTCCTATGTGACAATGATAGTGCCATAAAGATAGCCAACAACCCGGTCCAACACTCTAAAACCAAGTATATTGACATTCGCCACCACTTCCTAAGAGACCATGTTGCCAAAAGTGACATAGTCATTAGCCACATAAGAACCGAAAATCAACTAGCCGACATCTTTACTAAGCCTCTTGATCAAACCCGCTTTTGCAAGTTGAGGAATGAGTTAAATGTCTTAGATTTCTCAAATATTGCTTGAGATCATGCACCATGGTTGCTTCTTGTTCATATTGCCTAGTTGCTCCAAAAATTAAAATTTTATTGGATTTTATTGTGTGGTGGTTGCCGGCTTGTGCAAGGGCCCTGCATAGCCGGCAGGGGGCCTGGCGGTCTGATCGGCGCTATATGCGCGGTCTGACCGGCCAGGTGAGGCGGTCTGACCGGCGTCTAGCCGCCGGTCTGACCGGCCTGTCAGGTGGGCCCAAGGTTTTTACCTCTTTCTTCTTCTACCCGACCCCTTCTCTCTCCTTCTCATCCCCTCACTTCTCCTACCCGAAAAAGGACCTTCTCTCTCTCTCCTCAAGCCCTAGCCACCTCTCTCCACCAAATCCCTCCAGTTCAACCGTCAAAATCACTCCGGTTATACCGTAAGTGATTCTCCTCTACTTCCTCTCTCTATTCCATGGATTATTTCATGTTTTTGTTGATTTTTGTGATCCATGGCATGGAACCCTAGGTGAAGGAAGAGGTGCCTTCGATTTGCACCAATAGAGGGTAGTTTCTTGGTGTAATTCAACTCCTTTCAACCGGTAAATCCCTCTCACTCATGTGATTAACTTCGAATCGATCTATTTCATCTTAGGGCTAAGGGTAGTTCGTTCAATTCTTGATGAAATAAACCCACCCCTTGTTGCTCATATTCCTCACCTTGTGCAATATTGTTCTAGCAAGTTTTTAGAATCATTTGAGTAGTGGTGCACATGTGTTGCAATGTGTGCTTTGTCAGCGGCGGTCTGACCGGGACCGGCGACGGTCTGACCATGGCTATGCTGCCGGTCTGACCAGCCGTATTCTGGCGGTTTGACCGACCCTGTGCCTCCGGTCTGACCGGCCTACAGGCCGTGGTCTGACCACCCCTAACAGAGACATTGCCCATCTCTTCTCCAAAATTCAAGTGTGCTCTAGACTTTTGCTAATACTCCATCGCTTGCTCCTTCTTGACAGTGATGGCTCCTCGCATTCGCCGTGGTCGTCAAGCGGCCGTGCAAGATTCCAAGAGTGAGCAAGAGGAGTCCAGTGCCGAGCGTTATGCTCAAAGTGAGGAAGAGGAAGAAGAGGTTGAAGGGGCTGAAGTGGATGAAGAAAATGATGATGACGATGGCAGTGATGATAAGGAGGATGATGAGGAAAATGCTGAGGGACTTCTTGACCCTTCCATTCAGTTTGTGCTCAACTTGAGGAATGCCACTCAGTATCAAATCCTTCGCCATCATGATCAATTCCGGAGGCCCAAAGACACCCACGATCAGAGGTTCCACACTCAGTTTCAAAAGTCTGTCTTTGAGCAGGTCTATGTAAGAACGGCTTTTGCTGAGCACAAGTGGATCAATTGGAGGAACATCAATGAGACTCCTGAGTTTGAGGACTTACAGAGGATGTTCAAGGCAGTGGGAATTGACCGGATCGTGACATTAAGATAAGATTATGATGAGGAGTTGATCCGGCAGTTTTATGCCACAGTTTGGGTCTCAGGGTCTTATGATGCTATGAAGTGGATGTCAGGGACTATGCAATGCTCTATCACTCGGTGTGAGTTCAAGGATCTATTGAACATCCGGTTCAATAATGGGGATGATCTGCATGAGGAGCATGCCCACAACCCGTTCTCCATTGATGACCTAGCACAGTTCTATGAGGATGGGAGAGGCACACCTATGGGAAGGTGGCGGGTTTGAGGACCATCCCAAGCGTGGTCAACCGCATTGTGAGAGCTACTATCCTCTCTAGATGTGGGAACAATGATGACATCCGAGGAGTTGCATGGCATGTGATTGATGCCATTTTGGAGGGACGCCGCTTTAATGTCATAAATCTCATGATGCAAGAGATAGCTATCTCTAAGGGGACTTTTGGACAAGGGATATACTATGCACCATACATCATGAGATTGATCCAAAATAAGCTCGGAATGTTGGAAACAACTTGAAGGAGCACAAGCAATACAAGCCAAGGCTCCAACTTTCAACTCCTAGAGTCTCTAGAGTGCGTCAACCCACATTTGATCAAGGCGCAAGCTCTAGTGCTGCAGCACCTTGTTAACGACGGATTTTGGTAATCGACTTGGAAAGGAAAGAGGAAACCGAAGCAGAGAGGAAGGATTGAGTTGGAGTCGGACCAGGCTTCGTATCGGACCCGGTAACCATATCGGACTGGGGAGGTGTTGCTATAAAGAGCGTATCGGCCGATACGGATTTGGTTTGGTTGTGGGCCGATGCGGGTTGTGAGTTGACAGTGTCAACGTGGGCTTGGTCTGGGCTCGAAGTAAGCTTCAAGGAAGTTGCCAAATAGAGATAAAGCTCGGTTTTAGGCAATTGTATCTTGTAAATTAAGTAGTGTAGATCTAATCTGTGGCTTAAGTCTGCCGCAAGGACTTGTTTGTTAGTTGTAGATAAGATCGTGCCCTACAAGGGTTCTGTTGTAACCTCGGGTATAAATATCCCGATAGTTTGTACATGTAATAACTCTCAATCAATCACACAATCAAATCAATCTACTTCCGGCGCATCGCCAACCCTCGCAAGAGGTCTTCTTCGACGAGTTCTTGCTTCCTCGGAGCAGAGGTAAGAACTCGTCCCCGACGATCTGTATCATCGGGGCTAACGTGTCGCTTTAGACACGTTAAGCCTCGATGATGTGATCGCGATTATCATGTCTTGAATAGTTTTGACAGGTATCTTAATTAAGCCTTGCCAGCGGTTTACTCGCTTTAGGGTTTATTGCCGACGATGGTTTAATTCTTATGCTTGGCTAGATTGTTCAATGCAGCTGCCATCCCCAAAAGCAATCGACGACTTGATTTTCTTTGTGTTAAGTCTCAATTCACACTTCGAGTTGCCATCGACCTTAGTCCTGTTTTGAGATCTAACACAAAGCCTGTTTTCGGTTGTAATTAAGGATAGTACCGGGGTTTTAGCCGGTCTTATCTAACATATGTGATTGCTTTATGTTTCTTGCATATGTTTGCCACTTATATGTGCAGATCGATAAGTATAGATATGTCGATCATGAGGTAATCTCAAGATTTCTTTATGGTTGACGTGTTTATACTGGTCGATTGGTTCGTATAAGGTTGCACTAGAGTACTAGCTGGTGTAGTTACCTTTGTCATCCTTATCGGCCGGTATTATTAGTTGAGGTCTACATACCAATGAAGGCCGATAAGATTAGATTCATGTCTTACTTATTTTCTAAGTGAGCCGATATAGCTTTGCCCTATCTGCTGGGCTATGACAATGTGTCATCGGTCTGCTGACCGATCGGCCATTGTTCTCTGACTTGGTTCACTTGTTTCTTGTTGATTGCAGATCAAATCAACTGGCACGCTCTACTTACGACTAGGCAAGCCATTTGGACCTGCACTGGAGTTAAGCAGATCTCCCAGGCCGCCGTGGTAACGCGGAACCCGTTTGGTTGCTGGACGGGTCGAAATTCTGCGCCAACACACCTCCTCCTCCTCATATGTTTGATCCAAATGCTTTCTTCAATCCTCAATATACCTACTTTGGGATGCAACCTCATGAGTACTTCAACCCGATGCTTGGGGCTATAAATACCCTAAGTGATAACATTTCAAGGTTAAGCACCGGGCAAGAAACCATGTATGAGGATGTGCGAAGTTTGAGAACAGATATTGGGGGATTGAATGCAACGGTTGGAAGGTTGAACACTCGAGTTGGTGCTTTGGATCAACGAGTTCAAATTTTGGAGAGCACTCATGGTTTTGTCTACCACCGTCGCCGTGACTCTCATCACCCATCCTCTTCGGCTCGTCCTCCTTCTCCTCCACAAGAATGAAGGTCTTTTTGGTGCTTGATGCCAAAAAGGGGAGAAGAATGTCTTCTAGATTGTTTTTATCTTTGGGATAGAACTAGTAGTAGTGAGGTTAGTTACCTCCTATCTAATAGGCTAAGATGGTTGGGCTATATTATGTATGGGTATGGACTATTACTCTATCTTGTGTGTTTTTATCGTTTTGTTTAACTCTTGTGAGATTTAGGCCCTTCGTAGTCTTGTAATAGCTTAGAGTTTTTTTCTTGTGGATTGGATGATCCTTGGATGAACTCTATATGCTTTGATGGTTTTATGAACATCTTGTGATCTCTATGCTATGATGGATGATTATTGTCTTTGTGATTTTCTTCTGTAATCATTCTATACTTGTATGAGATTTATGTGTGGTGTTCATCCAATCCTTGTTTTATTTGTGACTGCTATGTTGAAATGTGCAAAGTATAGTGTAAACTCTCTATGTCATTTGTTTGACCCTTGTGATTGTTATGCACATGTTTAGGGAGAGCTTATACTATCCTAAGCTTATTTGTGTCCTTATGATTCATGCCTATTATATATTGGTGGTGTTTGTCATCAATTACCAAAAAAGGAGAGATTGAAGCATCTAGGCCCCGTTGTTAATTTTGGTAATTAATGACAAGCGCTAATTGTGGACTAACGATTCTTTTGAGTTATACATATTTGAGTTAGGATCACACAAAATGAGTGCATGGATGATCACCTAGGATGTTTTTCGATGGTGCGAAGCGAAAGGGTTGAAGACAATAAAACTAGCGGTTTTATTTTAATTGATCGAGGAGTTTGGGCGATCAAATTTGCTAGAATTTATTTATAGCTTTGCCATACTATCAAGGGGAGTAATGACCTAGTAAAAGAGATGATCAAAATGCCACATTAGGTCATTTGCACTTAAGTCTTGGTTTGCATCTTTATTTTTTTTCTCCTGTTGACTGTCCCTGGGCGGTCAGACCGAAGGGCTTGAACCGGTCTGACCGGGCCTTTGCACCGGTCTAACCGTGGCACACTAGCCGGTCTGACCGGCCCTTCTTGGCGGTCTGACCGGCCACTTGCCGCCGATCTGACTGGCCGGCCGGAGGCTGGATGGCTGCCTCTGGCTTGGCGATCCAGAGCCGCCAGAGCCGCAACCGGTCAGACCGAGCCTATGGCAGTCTGACTGAGCCGTGGGCGGTCTGACCGGCCATTTGGCCTCCGGTCTGACTAGCCCCCTGGTCCCAGTGCATTTAATGCAGTCCAACGGCTAGTTTTTCAACCGTTGCGAAGGAGTCCGGTCTGACCGGCCACACAATGGCGATCTGACCGGCAATACACAGAGTTGGTGGATTTCGTCCCCAACGACTAGTTTTGGGGGTTTGGGGTATAAATACCCCCCCTTTGTAGCAAGGGGGTTCTCTTGGCACTTGTTTCAATTGCATACACCCCTTGCACTTCTCTTACATTCACTTGAGTCTTTGTTCATCTTTTAGTGTAGTTGAGAGTGGATTAGCCAAGAGTCAAGTGCATTTACTTTCTTGTTGAGCTAGTGTGACACTTGATCATCTCCAAGCCGGGTCATCGCTTATTACTCTTGGAGGTTGCCGCCTCCTAGACGGCTTGTGGAGGTGCTTGCCCGGTGACCTCTCCAAGGAGATTGTGGAGGAGGCCCAGTGCCGATTATTAGTGGTTTGGAGTTCACCACCTTCGGAGTGAAGGAAGAACTACCCTAGTGATCGAGGCTTGGGTAGTCCTCTCCGTGGGCCGGCTCCCATCTTGCCCACCCCTTGACGAAGGGGGCGTACGGTGACTTCCTGGTTGAGCGATGGAGTTGGGCTCGCCTCAACGGAGACGTAGGAAACTGACGAGTTTTCGAACCTCGGTGAAAAACTTCTTTGTCTCTTCTCTCTTTACTTATTGCATTTACTTTTGTGAAATTTACATTCCTAGAGACATACTTGAGCCACTATCACCCTAGGTTTGCAAAACATAACTTAGTTGCTTAGTTAGACTTGTCCCTCACCAAGCCTAGCAACTTAGGTTAGTTTTAATTATGTGTCATTTAATTTTAAATCGCCTATTCACCCCCCTCTAGTCGACTGCTGCGCGTCGCCTGATGTGCGGATGGTGCGCAGGCACTCCGCTGCCGTCCCACTCGCCATCTGACCAGTCGTGGACCGGTCACAGACCGGTTACGCATGCCACATGCCGCATTAAACACGGCATGGTGCGCTCGCCTGAGCCGCCATTAATGTGGTTAGGTGGGCGCTGGCGACGCTCACCTAACTCCGCACATGCGGCGCAAGCGCAGAGGGGGTCGGGGCGGCCTGACCCTCGGGGAGGGGGTCGGGGCGACCCGACCCTCGGGGAGGCTGGAGAGGGCAGCCACCGCCTCATCCTCGGGCCCGACCCCTCCTTGGGGGAGCGCCACGTGGGTGCAGGGGGCCGCCCATACCTTTAGCCTTAATACCCCGGGCCCGTATCACCGACAATCTCTCTTATCTGATTCCTGTTATTTCTGCGGTGATCATTCCTGTATGTTTTTCTGCATTTTGCAATCCTCTGTTTTGCATTTGTATTCCTATCATAATTTTGTATTTTTTCTATTCCTCCGTTTTTTCATTCTTGCGATTCAAATGGGCCTAAATTTCCTCCAAAATTTCTATAGGATTGTCCATTTCATAGGATTTTCGAAGAATATGATAGGATTTAATTCTTTGTTTCAAAGCCATTCATAGAAATTATCCTTATAGGATTGAAATCCTTTAAAATTTTTATGTTTTTCCTCTAAATCAAAGGGGCCCTAAAAAATGAGATTAGGATGACTAACATGCAAGGTTATTTTTTTTCTTACTGACATGTGGGTCTCATAAATGTCAGGTAGGATGAAACCACTATTCAATCAGCCGAGGGACTTAATTTACTATGGTTATCAAAGATATAGACCCGGAATTACGGTTAAGGAAGACGATTCAATCAGGACATCGGTTAAGGGAGGTAAAAATAGACTTATGCCCGATGGATCGTCCCACCCTATCGATGAGTGCGTACAGTCCATCTTCATATGGACCAACGATTTTTTTCTTTAAAAAAAAAGCAACACAAAAACGTTTCTGCACACGTACCCACGACTATATCTGCTTACTATCTATCGGAATATATTACTCCCTCAGTCCAATATATAAAGATTATACCATTTTTCAAAAAAATTAAGAAAATACTAAAAAGATATGTAATAATAAAAAAAGTGATAGATGAGGAAATAAACTATTACTATTAAACTTGCTCCTACATGAGTGTACCAGGACCGGAAAAAATCAATAACTCTTTCATACTCTATTTACTCCGGTAATAAAATTGATGATTTCTATTATTTTCTAGCCCATAAAAAACCAGGACATTACATGTTAGTTATAAGAGTTGTGTGTATCGAAGTATGCACCTATGTCCAATTAGTCTTATACACAAATAAGAGCAAGTTTAATAATAAAGCTCGCTACTTACTTATTTACTTATAAGTTCATTGTAAAGCTACACATATATAATGGGTTAGATATAAGGTTAGATTTATTTTTTTCATCTCTTTTTTACTATGAATTTAATAAATATTTTTTGAAACATGTATAGGTTTTGCATAAGAGCCAACGCTCATTATTTTTCTTTTTCTATATGTATACAGCTTGTTTATAACTTAGTATTTTTGTTGCTCTGACGAATAGATTCAAGGAATAAATACAATTCGATGATCTTTGAAGAATAATAAAAAAGATTGTTTCTCATAAAAGATTTAAAAAGATTATACGACGATTAATTAGGAATGAAAAAAACCCTAATATCTTATTGTTGATGCAAAAAAACACACACTGGCCTGGGAGATCTGCTTAGCTCCAGTGCAGGTCCAAATCTTGGTGAGATGCAGGCGTGCCAGTCAGTTTGATCCCGCAACTGACAAGATATACAAATAGCAGATCAGATAACCGATCGGCCGACATAGCCGATGTAGTAATTTCAGCCGATCCTGACAACAGTCGATAGCGATAGGGTTTTGAGCTAACGGCTATGTGTTCAATGTAGATTCTGACACGTGATGTAAATAATGACAAAGAGACAATCGGCTGATGATAATATAGCAATAATATGATCCAATAGAAACCAATCGGCTGATGTAACATGCAATAGATCGGCAATGACTCGATAAAGTGAAACGAAAGTTAGATGTACTCGATCGGCTGTAGATTTCAATGATACATAATCTAAATCTCAAAATATATTTAAACTAAGTGATTGGGATAGATCGGACAGGGCGCCGAGACAGTATAAATCACTTATGTCTAAAAACACCTCAAGAGAGAGATTATATATATTCATAGCATAGCCGATGAAGTGAATCTAACATAGATCCAATGCCATAAAATCCACAAGATTAGATTAAATAGTGAAACCTTTATTGTCATCGGGTAAATTCAACTTATATGTGATCCTTGTAAGCCGATGCAACGTCCAGATAACTCATCGGCTGAAACCCCGACGAAACCCTTATCGGCAATCAAAAAGCAGGCTAGAGATCCATGATTCTAAGCACGACTTAGTAGGTCAAACTCAACTGATGCAGCACTAAGTATGTAAAGAAACACGATATCTAGATGATCAAGCCCTTGACTGATTTTCAGGGTGGTGGATGCCTAGGCTAATCTAATCTAGCAAAATGATTTAGCCGATACCGGCAGAAACCCTAAAACGAGAAGCAGCCGATAAAACTAAATCGAGATGCTAATACTAGATTAACATAAGACATATGATAAATAGCCAGGCAAATATATTATCCAAACCAGAGCGATCCAAGAGGTCGAATGTACTGATGCAGCCTTGAACGACGCCGACGTAGATGATACAATTGCCTGAACCGACGGAACATTGGACTTACCCCTTCGTCGGATATCGACAGCCGATGCAGCCCCGCGTCAGGTGCCAAATTCCGCCGGTTGATAAACAAACCGTAACAGAGTAAAAGGTGGCGATGCGCCGAATTGTATTGATCGAGAGTTGATAGATTACAATAACCCCGGGTGTACATATTTATACCCATGGGAAGATACTAGTCCTTGTAGGACAAGAAAAAAACTTTCCTAAAGATAAAAGAGAAACATAAAGTCCTTAAGGGACACTAAACACACTTTCCTAAAGATAAAAGGAAACTAACAAATATTCTAATTAATAGATACAATTGCCTTCTTCGGACTCAATCCGCACGTGGCAATCCTCATGAAGCACACCAACTGAACCCGACAATGATCCTGCCATCTCCTTATCGGAATCGGCTACATCGGCTATCCTTGTCCGATTCTGTTTCAGCCGATGCACACCGTAACCGATTTGGCTTGCAGCCGATTCATACTCCGTTTTCTGTAATCGCTTATCTCCTTCAATCGGCTTCGGCTTTAATTCTGAATCCAATGCATGATTTACCAAATTTCGTCGTTAACACTTATATTACGAAGACGTAGGGTACGAAATTTTTACTACTTTCTGCAGTACGGGAGTACTTCCCAGCGATGCCACATATAGTTTGTGACTGTGCACGTTCAACTTTTGTATCCCCAATTTACTTGGGGGTAGCGAGAAACTTCTTGCATCTTGGTCCAACTCGAGCCCGAATCCGAGCCCAAAGCCCCAAAGCGACCGATCCAACCATCCGCATCCGCACACCGCACCAACCATCGACAGCCTCGCCGGAGAGGAGAGAGAAAGGAAGAGCGCGAGATGGAGGCGGCGGCGGCGGCGGCCGGCGTGCAGCTGGGCACCTCGAAGCCGCAGATCGCGACCCAGGCGGAGATGGCGGAGGCACGCCTCCCGCTGCCCTACCGCGACCAGTGCGCCCACCTCCTCATCCCCCTCAACAAGTGCCGCGTCGCCGAGTACTACCTCCCATGGAAGTGCGAGCCCGAGCGCCACGCCTACGAGAAGTGCCAGTACGAGCTCGTCATGGAGCGGATGATCCAGATGCAGAAGATCCGCGAGGCGCAGGAGGCCAAGTCCAAGGGCGCCGCCACCATTGGCGTCCCCCTTATACCTTCCACCGCCAAGCTCTCCTGATTCGAATCGCTCCGCTTCGATCTGCTATATTCAGGTGATCCCCCGCCCCGTCTTGTCATTTTCGTGCCCCCTCTAGGTTTGGCTCGATTGTTGTGATGGGATTCGCGATTACGATTTGAACGCAGATTTTGTCCCTCCGGAATCCGAGTAGCAGAAATGATGAACGCTACGCCCCCTTTAGGCCCTAGAGTGAGTGAAAATTGGGTTTCCATTTCGGCTGTTTTAGTGGGGACATCAGTTCACTACTAAATTTCTTATACTGGTGCTACAATGTTAGCTAGGGTTTTCACTAGTTGGTTATGAATCCTAACACTACTAGTTTTCACTAGTTGGTTATGATTGGGAGATATAAGTCCAACACTAATTCGTGGGAGAACAATACATGCCTGAATCTTGCATCAGTAAACCAATTTATTTGGTGATCTCCAACTTGCTGCATGTTGCGATCCCAACACTTACCTGATATCCTGCAATAGTATGCACTTCGAATTTCCACCAGCTGTGCTCTTGGTGGTGGGATTCAGATCCTCTGACATGCGGTAGTTAAGTCGGAGACGTGCAGTACCCATCTATCCGCCGTCCAAAACCATCCGATGGCTCCTGCTTATTAGCCAGTTCTTCTCCACTGCCTGCAAGGCTGCATTGTCAAGGACATGCTGTTCCCATCCACTAGGACCTCTCATCTGAGCATGTCAACGACCAAACTGCTTGACGTTAATGAGGAGAATGCCGCTGAGAAGCGAATTGTTTCATTAATGATTTCTTTGGCCACTGCCACTCAGAACTCCTTGAGGTCTCATCTTGGCTGGGTCACCGATACAAGTGAGCCTCCCTTTTCTTCGTAGCACCCGTGTGGCAGCGTGTGCCGTTTAACGGCCACGAAATTGGGCTCAACCATTTCTGACCGCTCCAAGATCAACTCTAAAATTTGCCACCCCAAGGCTACTTTTCTCAAATCAAGGTCGACATTATCTTTCACATGTTCTATAGCCCCTTTCCCTTTCCAGAGAAAATTATCTTCCTCAGCCCACCGGAGCAGGACACCGCCACTGTCATGTTTCTGGCCGCCGCAGAGCTCACCCGCCGCTCCGCAACCACAAGCGACCCCAACCTTGTATATGTCATGTTTCTGTCATGTTTCACGTCTCTGACTTAACTACTGCACGTCAGAGGATGTGAATCCCTCTTGGTGGTGCTGAAGTTCACGGTAAAACTATGTAGATTTAGGAAACACATAGTCGGAATTCCTGCTGTTTAGCCTGGAACCCTTTTTTTTTTCAGAGCCTCTATACTAAGCCATGATCTGGAGTCCCTTGTAGCAATGGAGCATTTCAGGTTTTTTGCTGTTTTAAGCTGAGAGTTGCTCTCAGTGATCCCTAACGTTTTGACTTCTCTCTGTCCCTTAACAGGGTGTTTTTCTTTATTTCATTTAGGACAAGTAAAAGCTCTTCTTTGATTAAAATTTATACAGAAATTATGTCTCCCCATGCTTTTGCCTTCCCCCTTCTTAGCTATGCTGGCACACTTTACCTTGTATGACCAGCATTAGTCGTATTCATGTCTACTTATACATAAAGCTTTGTTGTTAGCCAACCTTTTTTTTTTTCAATTTAAATTACTTTGTCCTTTCTCTCATGAGCTAAAGTTTATTTGAAATTAACCTCTGGCCTCTGGGTTGATATCAATGGGGTATCCTTTTTAAAGAACGTGACCTGGTTGTTTATACATCTCTTATTTGAGAATAAAGTCCTCTCATTTGATGCATCTCCAATCAGTTGTGTGCATTTATTTGCTTTATTCTATGATTTCCCCTACCTTGACAGGTGACAATTGTTTGGTAGACCTGTGATTTGATGGCATTGGTATTAGTGACCTAGCAATGGAGATCGAGAAGTCCTTCCCAAACTCTTGATTTGATTTTATTTAGTTGAAATATGGTGCTTTGTGCAATTTACTGGTCATTTTTTAAGAAAGCTAACCACTAAAAGTTAAATACTAGTGTCACTAATTACTAGTTACTGGCGAATCGGATGTAAAATACAGTATCAGAATGAACAAATGCTGGTGAACAATTATACCAAATTGTGGAGTAATTACTGGATTTATAGTTCTATCTACTTACTTTCTTTGCTGAGCTGCTTGCCTTCTCTTTGATATAGAAGATCATTTAACTTAACATGAGTGACCAACCTGATTCATGCAAGCAACCATCAAAAGATAACAAGATATAGGGAAATCGATCTGGGACAGAAGTGTTGCAAATATGTAAACTAACTTGTCGGTTTTTAGTTTTACCTTCCGTGTGCACCTCTTAAGCATTAAGTCCTTTTCTCATCCATGTTTTGTTGAAAACATATTGGATGTGATATTTAAGGAACAGTCCACTGCAAATCATTCCTTTTTACTTCTATCTAGTAGTAGGAGTATTGCAGTGCTCTTTGATAGTTCCCCTGTGACAACAAGAAACAAAGGACATATAGGGTGTGTTTGTTAGTATGAGTTGGGAAGAAATTCCTTCCGCACGGAAAACGGAGCGACTCATTAGCACATGATTAATTAAGTATTTACTAATTTTTTAAAAAAAATGGATTAATATGATTTTTTAAAGCAACTTTCATATAGAAACTTTTTGCAAAAAACACACCGTTTAGCAGTTTGAAAAGCGTGCGCGTGAAAAACGAGTAGGGTGAGTTGGGAACTCACCCCCAACGAACAGAGCCATAATAATGACAGAAGTACAGATGGTATACTTTGGCTGCCCAAGCTTCGTTTCTTCTGATAATAGTAACTGCAAATGATTCCTTGCACTTATTGTGTATGGAGTACTTTATCTTCAGAATTATGAATCATGACACACTGACATAAATCGTGTTGGCATTTGCAATCTTTTCAACTGTCCATTACGTGATGAAATCATTCTGTACCTTTAGGCTGTTAGTTTCTGGCATATTGGCAGATCCATACTCTCTACAGTTTAGTCATAATATAGACCGGCATCTTAGATGCTGCAACTATTTAGTCTTCATGCCTTTGATGATATAAGTGCTCTTTGGGAGGTTTCTCTCCCATTTGAATGCATCACTATAACCTTTGATGGCATACCCATTGGATGTGTCAGATGGTTAGGTTTGGGGACAGCGGTTTTTTCCCTATCAGAATGGCATGTGGCTCATGTGGTGTTTACTCTGTGCATCCTTTGTTTTTACCTCGACCTGAGTCAGTAAATGCGATGCTGTTTTATTCTGTTTCCTCTGGTACAATTTGGTTCTGTTTTGTTCCTTCCCTGATGGCACTCTGTCTGGAAACTCCACCCAATTTTTCCTTTTTATATAGCACACATTTATCAGTTTATCAGTCATATTGACAATTGGATTCCTTTTGGATGCACAGGCTGGTTATGACAGCACGAAGGACATTGTGCAAGGATCGTGGATGTTAGTTCTATGAACCAAACATCTGTTTGAATTTAGCATAAAGTTAACTGTTGTCTTCTTCTCTCCACCTTTTCTCTGTTGGTGAGCATCTTCGAGTTTCAATATGAAATAAGGAACTACCTGTTTATACTCAATGACTGAAATGACGCCTTAAAGTTTTGAATGCAATGCGTGGACTCTGCATATGAAGAGTTACTTCAATTCAGTAGAACAACCCAGTTACTCCCAGTCTCCCAGTAACAGATCCTTGCATAAGCTCATAGGCTTTATATGCTCTGTCACTACTGTGTGTAGTGTAGGAACTGCAGTCGTTGTTTGTGCTTATGTTTTGTTGATCCATTGCTTACCTAATTATCTTTAGCCGTGGCCCAGTCTTAGGGCCTTTGATTTGAAGGAAAAACATAGGAATTTTGAAGGATTTCAATTCTATGGAAAAAATTCCTATGAATGCTTTTGAAACAAATGATTGAAGTCTATCCTATCATTTGAAAATCCTATGAAATGGATAATCCTATAGAGATTTTGAAAGAAATTTAATAAGAGTTTCAACCTCTTAGAAAGTTTCTTTTAAGTATATCTCTCTTATTCGATTCTTGTGTTTTTCATACGGTTCAATCAAACAGTTATTCTTGTGTTTTGCATTCTGTTTTGCATTTGTATGTGTTTTATTTTTATTTTTTTATTTTTTCATTCTACGATTCAAAGGGGTCCTCTTAGGTTATGTGTTCTTCAGGCCGGATTATGGGGATCTGGTTGCTTTTGCAGAACCTGCCTTGATGAGGGCCAAAGTATATAGGGATTTCGTAGTCAAACGATCTGTTTGATACTCCAAATCCCAACCTATTTTGTCTACTTGGATCACCAACTAAAAATTAAGAGCAATCCCCCCACTACTGGTAGTGTCACCTATTTATAGTATAAGGCTTTGTTTGGGAGAGTTTAAGCTGCTTGCCTGCTTCTGAGAATCTTGAAAAATTAGGTTTTGTAAGTTTTAGCTTCTAGTTTATTTTATAAATTCTATAGCTACAGATACTGAAAATTCTTGGAGAAGCGGCTTTTGCTGAAAATTCTTGGAGAAGCAGCTTTTGCTAAAAGCTCCCCTAAACAGATGCTAAGTCACCAGACTCACCACAATTCCAAGTCTCTCACTAACATTACTAATTCAGTATGATAATTAATCATTACTCCTCACATTATGTCTTGAGCTACGCCTAGTAGAAACTACTCCGTACTAGGTCTCGTACTACAAGATCGGTTTCTTTATCATTCCTCATTTAATAGTTAAGATTGTCATATTATATTTATATTATTTTTAATATAATTGTCTAAAATCAATAAAACTTTTTTTTCTAAAAGTAAAGGAAAAGATTATCACATCATCTTTTGTTCTAGTACATGACATCACTTAATGCTATGGAAACAATCCTACGCAGAGCATTAAACGGCCGAGCAAGTTTAATAGTAGGGTCAACTATATTATAGAACTAAAATATGCAAAATAGATGAGCTATAAAATTGTCACTATTTTTCTGCTCATCCTTTTTTTCACACATCTATGTATTTAATGTATTTATTTTAAGCATATGAAAAGCTTACATTAGAGTTAACACGTATCATTTTTTCTCTCTTCTTTTCACGTTAGAGTTACATCAGAGCTAGAACATCTCTTATATATGTGGTGCTAGTGTTAGAAATTCTCCCCTCGTTGCTGTTGACAAGGAGTTAAGGACATTGGATTCTTCCTGTTGGCAATGCCAACATCTCATGATCTCTTAAGTTCTCAGCCGGTGCTCGTCCTTGACATGGAACAGCGGTCGATTACAATACGTGCCACCCTCGACGACGGCCGCGGCGGGGGCGGTGAGCCGGTGACCCGTTGCAATCAGAGAAGGACGCGGCAGCTGCCTGCGGCGAGGGAGGCAAGCGGCAGGGAGGGTAGGGTAGGACAAGACGCGTGCAGCTTGCAGCAGCAGCAGCAAGCAGGCAGCGAGATGTGCGATTGTGCATGCATGCATGCGTGCAATTTTGAGTAGTAGGAGAGTCTCTTGTAGCGTAGCCATGGCCCAGGCAGGGGAATGATGATAAGGAGAAAACACGCACCACAACATATTATTCCATTCCAAGGGCCCGGCCATTCCAGTCAGGCTAGCAAGCTACAGTAGCTCATCCTGACGTTTACCCTACACCCTTCGTCCTGCAATAAGATCCTAAAATAAATTTATTTTTAAATAATCATTTTATTGGAGTATGAAAATAGAGAATAAATACATTTGAAGTACATCAAATAAAACATAATTGCATTAGGATTTGATAAAATGTAGGTATTCTAATTTTTTTTTTGTGTTTGTACGTGTGAGATGGATAAAAAATAAAATTATTTTAGGACGAAGGGTCGAAGGAAGTATTACTTTTTCTGTCCTAAAATAAATTTATTTTTATTAGAGCTCCTAACTGAGATTTAAATCATTATGGAAGAAACATACCAAAATATCTATCATCCTAGTATAGAAAAGAAATATTGTTGTATAGATAGGTAAGAAGTATTAAAATGATAAAATTCTTCAATGACAAAGAAATGATATATAAGGAGATAAAACTTACTTTCGGATAAATATTAAAAATAAATTTATTTTGAAACGAAGAAAACAGACATTTTGAGGGAAAATAGACGAAAAGCATTTTTGAGGGGAGGAGGGGGAGACAGAATCATCATGCTCGTGGGGGCAGCGCGGGAAACAAACCGGAGTGTGCAGTAGTATCCCCCCTCCTCTCTGGCCCCGTGCAATTATGCCAGCCAGCACTCTGCCCTGCATCTGCATGCATGCCCACATTGCAACTACTCTCTGCATCTCATCTCAGCTCCTCTCCGGATGTTGAATCTACTGTTGTTTGGGTTGAGATGACAAATGTACAGTTTGTCTCTGGAGGCCACTCAGCTAGCCTTGGCATTATCAAGCGACGCACTAGTATATTTGAGGACGTAATTAACCCATCTCTCTTATAATTGTTTCTTCTCTTCTTGCCGGAATTTCCACACAGCAAGGCCAAGGGGCTATGTCCAAACAAATATCCATCCTCGCTGAAGGCTTTTCTGGACAGAGTATATCGTAGTCTGGGTTTATAAAACCGTATGATTACCACGTATAATAATCTTTTCAGTTTTTAAAATCACAATGTATCTCGCGATAACTGCATGATTTTCACGATAACCACGTGGTTACCGTGACGCACGTGGTTACCGTGACAACCGTCAAATCATGAGATGACGATAATTTCATCCAAAACGGTTGGTTTGGGGAACCCTTGTAGTATCATCCAAATTTCCTGCAATATCCAGCCCTGTTATTCATGCTGATACTCTCCTAGCACCATGCATGTCACGGGTTTGGCACAGTGGGCAGCGTCTTCTCCGTCGATGTTTGTCAAGGGTCGGCCAAAGGAGTGCATCGTGAACAGGCATGCCTTGCCGGTCGAGCTAGCAGCTGGTCCAGACTCCAGAGAGAGAGAGAGAGAGAGAGAGAGAGAGAGAGAGAGAGAGAGAGAATTATGTGCTCATCCACGCCATGCGCCGGTCAATCCCAGCTCTATTTGCAACACCTCCGGGCATGCAGCTGCCCCACCGCTGCACCCACTCAACTCTCCCCTTTTTCCCCGGGCGTCCGTACACCTATCCAGATCCTCTACACAATATTACACACATATAAATACCACAAACATATACTCCTATACACAAATTTATACACATATATACTGCAGGTATCATCTACAATTAACATCCATGAGGATGCACGAAAGCTTCTACTCCTACTAGCTACGAGTGCATGAAGTTAGATGACAATCGGTTTTCGTGACACTTGACTTCCTAGACCGATTTAAGAACACAAACTGCTCGATTTTCTAATCAAGTTAAAAAGAATCAAACTAAATTTTAACAAAATTTAATCCAGTTTTATGGGAGCAAAAAGTTTTTAAATGATTTTTACATAAACGAAACAAACCGTTGAACCCTGGATTTCGGCTCGAAATGATTTAGTGACCCATCTCTCTACTAGGGAGTACTTGAAGTGACAAAGTTATAGACAGTTGGCGACCAAGATATATGTTCTATTCGTCCCACAAAAAATCAATTTAGTATTGGATAAGGTTTTTTTTAGTATAATAAATCTAAATAAATTTTTTTCAAGTTTATTGTACTAAAAAGTCTCGTTTAATATTAGATTAGTTTTTTTGGAACGAAGAGAATAGATACTAAGTATATACACTAGTGACATGTAAATTGGCATGCATTGGGTATTTGGGTGGGCGGCGTAAAGGATCAGAGGCCCTGGGTTGGAGGGGCATGATGAGCCGTATGATCCGCTTGGTTTCCCCTGCATGCAATGATGGCGGCGCTGAGCCTGAGCTGAGCTGAGCTCCTCCTCTCACCTACAGTAGCTGGCTGCCTCCTGTATCTCAGTATCTGTACATGTTCCCTGGCCGCCTCCTCCGTCTTGCACTAGCTGCTACTGTGCCCGTGTGTGTATGCGCGCTCCTTTGGAACACGTCATAAGAACGTGTCCAGTAATATTATCTTAAGACTATAAATCTTTATAAAAATGTTTAAATTATTAGTACTAGGACGTGTGTTTTCTTGTACTTCTAAATTTTTATATTTTGGACATAGGATATACACAACATTCATGTATTGTTTAATTTGAAAAGCCGGAGTACAATCCAGTTGGTGAGATCGGAGTAATTTCATTTCATTTCTGGTTCTACGCTCTTATGATGTTGTGTCATGTTTGGATAGCTTCTGACCGGCTGTAATCTTTTCTAGAATTTTCATCTTTTCTATACAGTTCAGATCACGAGCTAGATTTTAAAAATCTGTAATTACAGATTCACGAAATGAAATAGAGCCAGAAGTTGAAAACTTAGCTTTCTCGGATTATCGCAGGATGGCTACCTATCTTTTTTTTTCCTCAAAATCTCAAATTCCCTCAAATAGAGCCTTATAGTCTAAAGTAAAAATCTAAAATGCTTGGAAAAAATTGAAGATTATCAGAATGATGAAATTAACTCAAGATTCTTAGAGTACCTGTAGCTAACAAAAAAAATTAGCTATCATGGCAATGTTATTTGACCACGTGTTAGGACAAAATGTGTGGTCAAAAGGCTCATATTTTGAAAATGAGTTTTGAAAGGTCTTGTTTTTAAAATTAAAAATTAAAAAGGTTAAAAAATCACAAATAGGATCACACTCTCTTTGTGATCTCATATATATACATATATACAAGTCAGCCATTGACACATGCGAGATGAGTGACCCCATATGCCCCCTAAAATTTAGGGCCTCAAAAGTTGTATGTTTCTATATATGCCAATACGTTGTGATATATTTAGGATCTCCTTCCCCCTCCCCCTCCCCCCCTTCAATTTTCTCTATTTCTGAACCATTGATTTGGCTAGGACTAGAATTTTTTTTCAGTAGTGTTAGATGACAATCATGGTTACCTTGAAAAGTTGTACTTCACAGTGATAATATGAATGTGCTTTTCTAAGCAATAAGGATTTTATTTTTTCATTTAATTATCAAGATAAACTGAATTAGTGTAGAAATTCTTTTTCTATATAGTCAGGTCATCACTATTTACGTCGATGGGCCATGAATTAAATATAAAACGTTTTTAACCTCATTTTATATTTAGTACATGGCCCCTGATTTTTTAGGATAGCCCTACATACATATGGCGATGTATATGGGGCCCTATAGGTAGCTTGATGGAAGAGTTTTCAAAGGTTATTATGCTTCCATTGCTGATGGCTGATCTGTTTATATTTGTTCCTTTGTCGACTGCATGCATGCATGTATTATTCATTTGTTGGTACCAGTCAATAAATTCCTTTTGAAGCTTTCTAGCGAGCTCGATTCATCACCGATTTACCGATCCATCCATCCATCGATCTCCTTGGATTTGATCAGCATGCATGCATGCAGCCCCTGCCATCTCTGATTCTCTGCACCCGGGATTATTAATTAACCTCGCCTTTAAGTACGGGAGATCCGGTCAGAACGCTGAAAGAGATAAGAATATATCGTGATCAACATGCTGCATCGTACGGTGCATGCAGGCGTTCAATTTGGTTAGTTGTGTCTTAATTCGAGGTAATGATCATCTGATCCTACCTGATCTCCATCATGTTCCTGTTGATAAAAGTTGATACTCCTTACTACAGTTTGCAAAGGAAAAAATTTTCAAACAAAAACTTTTAAGAAAATTTCGCACTTTATTTGATAGCTACTCCGTCTGTCTCCGTAAGCTCACTAGCCTTTTTGTTTTCCCGAGATGAAAAAGGAAAAGAAAAATCTATGATTAGCTTTTCTTGCAATAGATTGGCAACTTTTCAATCCAAATTCAAAGCCCAATCCTTGAAGCCACGCACTGCACAGCGTCCTACCGACACCTTTATTTTGATAGGGTCTGAAGAATTCTTCAGAGAGTACAGTATATAGGCCATGCTTGCAGGGAGAGCTAGCCAGGAATTTTTCACATCTCATTCAACCCAACTCATATCTCGTACACGTATGGAACGTCCGGCGACAAGATTGAACCTTTATTCTTCTTTTTTTTTCAGGATTGGACACATGCTTTCCTATTTATGCACATGCTATCTGATTTCTGCATGCAAATATACTTTCCTCGTTTAAAAATATCAATTTAGTTATGGATATAACACAACCTATTACAATAAATCTAGACTGTCTAGATCCATTGTACTAGGTTGTGTTGTCAGATCCCCATATAGGTTAGGTTTTTTTGAAACGAAGGGATCTCATATTAGACTGATTTATTTTGGAACGGAGGAAGTACAATTACTACTGCCTGCATACATATTCAGATAGTATAGAGCTATCGTATTCCCTCTTTTTTAAATAGCTAAGAAACTTTGATCTCTCGTGTTCTTATTTAAAAAAATACAAAATAAAAAAAGATGTCATATTATTGAAGTGTAATGCATATCAAACATTAGCATGAAGCTTTCGTTCATCATAATCTAACCATTTTGTAGTAATTAGTGGTCGAAGCAAAAGTGTAATAGTCAATGCTATCAGATATTTAAAAAAGGAGGGAGTATTGGTTATTAGGCCACTATTCAAAACTGAATTACTCTCATTTTTGGTAAGTAATTCTCAAGTGAGAGGGAACTGATCCATGATAAGAAGAAAACAAATGGCTGGCTGGCTGGCTGGCTGAGGGATCAGAAATATTCAGAATGGTGGTGCAATGAAATGAAATGAATTCAAGGTGCTCATGTCTACAGGTAGCAAAAGCAGGCAGGCACACAGGCAGGCAGAGGGGAAGAGAAGCCAGGTGCATACAGTACATATGTCAGTGGCAATACAGGCGGAAAAATTGGCATGCTTTGCTCCCCGGTGTCTTCATCTCGGCTCGGGTCAACAGCTCTGCTCCAATCTCATTATTATCTCCTCCAACGGGGCAGGCATATGCCCTGACCGCATCTGAACACCTTCTTTGTCTCCAACCTTTTGTCTCTTCCTGCTCTTCTCTCTCCTCTCCCGCCCCTGCAACCTCCTCTACACCACATTCAATTTAACACCTCTCGCTCTCTCTACAAGCTGATGAGAAGCTGCAGCGTTATATAAGCCGGGCTAGCTAGCTGTCTGTCTGCAGGTCACTCGTGTGTGTGTACAACTATACACAGTTATACATTCGTGTGTGAAGTGATATATATATATATATATATATATATGCGAAGTGGCTGGTTAGCTTAATTAGCTGCCTGGATGATGATGAGCTCATGAGAATATAGCTGGTTTTGTTTCTTTGATCGATCGCTGCAAGTCGATCTTCTTGTGCTGTTGATCGATCGATCGAGAGGTTGGGAGATGACCATGGTGAGGGCGGCAATGGTGGGCGGCAGGGAGAGGAACGGCGGCGTCAGGCAGTACAACCGATCCAAGGTGCCGCGGCTACGATGGACGCCTGACCTGCACCACTGCTTCGTCCATGCCATTCACAAGCTCGGCGGCCAGGACAGTATGTGCATCATGCACAGCACTGCGTTTAATTCTTCGTCGACCTCATCCTCATCTAGCTCATCTCTATCTTGGGTTTCTCTACATGTTCAGTTTCTTCTCATATGTGTCTTGATCATATATACTTGGGGTTTATCTGCATCTTTTCCTACTCTCTTTCTAGTTCTATCTTGTCTGCTGTCTTGGGGTTTTGCATATGCTTCTTCTGATCTCTAGCTAGTTTTAAGCTCCATTTTCATATGAGCAACCAGTGGTTTTTATTTTTCTCATGTTGGTGTGTGGGTGTGATGTGCAGAGGCTACACCGAAGCGAGTTCTGCAGCTGATGGGAGTGGGAGGACTCACCATATCTCATGTCAAAAGCCATCTTCAGGTCTAGTTTAATTATCAGTGTTGGCCTTATATGTCTCATGTCCTAGTGATTTGTCTTCTTCGGTTGCTTCTCCTGTTTCCTTTTTAGTATCACTAATGTTATTTTCTGTTCTTTGGAGCAGATGTACAGGAACATGAGGAATGATCTTGGAATGCAAGGTACTACTTTATATATGTATAAACATTACGTACATATTTTATTCATGTACATTCTCTTTTTTTTTCTTTTAACTTTGCTTTGCAATGTGTTACCACTTGACTAGCTACTTCTATAGGTTTTTTGCCTGCCAGGAGTGGTTCAGGCAGAGCTCTGCTTTTCTCAACAAACAAAAGTTTGAAGTAAAAGGATATGTTCCCCGAAACGTGTCTATCTTGTTGGTCCTGAACTGCAGAGCCTCCAAAAATAGCTACTACAGTACTCTACATTCCTCACTGCTAAAACCGTGAAGAATATACAGACCCCAGTTAGTCACTATTCTTATTAACCACAGATGCATAAATAATGCACTAGATGCCTTTTCTTGTCGATGCTACTAGTCTTGAAGGTTGTTAATCACAGACTAGTCAGAATAGTGTTAAGCTCTTAAGCACCTTAATTTGCCATTAAAGAAAAAATGTTGGGCACACCTACTTGCATGCAGATGCATCGGTGCATGGATGGCACATTTCTCAAAATATAACAATTCTTTGAATTTTTTTATACTAATTCTGTGGGCTAGACAGTGATAGTTCATTTATCCTTGATGCTGCATGCAGCTGCTACTAGTAACTCCAGTACTCCATGAGAGGAGGAAAGCTAAGGAACGAAAAGCCTAAAACCATTCTTCTTTTGCCAATCTTGTGATCAGGGATACAGGTGCAACAGGTGGATCAGCAGCACACATATGGAGGTGGTGTGGAAGTTTGGACTGATATGCAGCAGTGTGATCATGATGAGTGTGATGTCCCTTGCTGCAGGTGCCGCTCCCCAAAGCCTAGAAAGGAGCCACTGCTTCACCTCCAACTTAAAAGGTCACTGCCTTTTATTTGGAGCAATCAGTTTATGCGCTGTCAATCTATGAGCTTATCAGTCACATCATGAGCAATTCACATCACGAATAATGTCAACAATTTTAAACCATTTCATCTCGCATTCAGTTTACGCTCTGATTCAGAAGTACTTCCTTCCTTCTAAATTATAATAATCTAATCTAGAATTGCATGAGACAAATCCTAATTATAAATTTAAACATGTTCTTGTTCATATTCATAGTCATACGATATGTCTTATCCAATTATAAGTTTTTATGTTTTAGGACGAAGATAGCACTCATTTACATATAGTATGTACTCTTTTCATCTCAAATAAAAGCAATTTTTAAAGACGAATATGAACAATCATTTTCAGATTTATCGTTAAAAGTTGAATTTTTTGGCACGTAGCATCTTGAGGCATCCATCAAATATTTCTAGATAAGTGAAAGAACTTGAAAAACAACAGCTAGTGCTATATTTTTCATTGACAACAACTACATGATGCATACTACTTGTACTTTTCAAGTAGTACTTGTGCAGTTGCGTAGCCACAAATACTTGTATTATTTTAAAACGAATGTAGTAATACTTACATGATGTGATGTTTCTATGGCTATAATAAGCAATTCATAGTATATCTATGGGTATGTTTTGATATGAACATAATTCTACTAGTTCTTTCATTAGAATGTTTTGACAAACTTTGTTCCGTTATAGGAGCATTTATAGTTGTGGACCCCATTCGTACCGTATAAAAATAACTAGAAACCTTAGAACACAAGCATTGTTTAGATGGATTTTGAGATTCAGAGAAACAGTGGATAAGAATGTGAAAAGGCTGTTTTTTTAGCTTATGCATTCTAGTGCATTTTTTAGATTTTATAACTGTTGGTTACTCAGAATCTGAGTGTGAATCTATAATGTTTGAAAAGCTAAAGATTATTATAGGAGAATTTAGCTACTAGAAATCTCTCAAACAGGGCCTAACGTATTATTGTTTTATTAAACGAGCTTCTTATATTCTTTTTTTCCCTTGGTGAATTTTGCATAACTAAAATGCACTAGGTATAATGGAACTACTTGACACCTTAGAATCTGTCCACCAATTTATATTTTAAATCATCAAGATTTTCTTTTGAGAATTATATTGTCAGATTTGTTATTTGAAGTACTTCCATACTACTATATCCCAACACAAAGTTACAGAAAGTAATGGACAAAGTGGCATCTCAAACACCATAGAAAGTTAAAAACATCTCGAACACACAAAGTTACTGAAACTAGATCTGGATGCATACTGAAGCGTTATAGTTAGCCCCATTTGTCACTAGTGCGACACTAGTTTGCACGCTGGCACGCTGCACGCATGCATGCTTCCCATTTCTATTCCTTTTTCCCCTCTCTGCAGTGGCATGAATATTGACGAACCAGGCACGCGCGCGCGCACGCATTGCGGCGCCCAATGAACGCAGCTGCAGGGACGACGACGACGCCGCAGCAGCATCTGAGACGGAGACACGACGGCGTGGTGGGAGGCCGGAAGAAGAAGAGGACGACGCGAGTGCGAGCCCGAGAAGCCAGCTGCTGCGGCTCAGAGGCCAAGGAATATGTGAAAGGGACATATCGTCGTCGTCGTCACCGTCGACGAGCCTGAAATGCTACTATGTACACACCCAGAGGACGACGACGACGACGCAGATGGCGCAAGCGGTCATGAAGCAGCTGCCGGGCGCTGCTGCTGCAGCCGGCGGCGATGGCGGACAGTGCTACGCCGCACCTCGGTACAGCTCTTCCTCCAAGCTCAAATTCTTGGGCTTCGTGGTGACATCGGGGCCTCCTCCTCGTCTTCCTCCTGCTGCCTGCTGGTGCGGCAGCAATGACCACCACCCTTTTCAGGTACTCCTCCTCATATCCTATTCCCAGTAGTAGTAGTAGTCTTTCTCGGCTATCCATGGATATGATTCACTAGTGATCGATCAGAGATTCAGAGGGACAAAGCGTATGGATGGATGGATCGTCTCAGTGTCTGATCAATTAATCCACAACTGTCTCAGTCTGTCCAAACAGCAGCCCGTTCCCCTGCAAAGTGTTTGTGTGCGTCGATGTTCGTGCAATGCATGCAGCCATGCACAAACCCATGGTGATGGTAGTGCCTTGTTTTTTTTTTCATGTCTTTGCATGCCTAGTCTCTGCAGCTTGCGACACATAAAACATTCACAGATAGAGAGAGATCAGAGAGAAATTGGTCGCATGCATGCAGTCGTCTTGTTTCCCTCCAATCACTCCAAAAAGGCACAAAAGCTCGAAAGTGACCAGCCGGATAGTCCCTACCTTTCCCTTTTTTGTCTTAAGGAAAAAAATAATCAACTGTAAAAATTCTACTTTAACCGCTGTTCATGCAGGTCGGCACGTTTTCCCAACACCGCGTCGCGGCGCCAACGGCGAGCTGCGGCGGCGGCGGCGGCGGCGGCGGCCGCGCGGACGCGCGCGTCCCGCACCGATCCGTGTTGTTCGAACCGGGCGCCGCCGCCGCGAGCAACAACGGCGTGGCGGACGGCGAGCTCGACGACGGCTGCTCGCTCTCGCTCTCGCTGGCGTTGGACACGAGATGCGGCGGCGGCAGCCTGGTCTCGTCGACGACGTCGTCGTCGTCGGGCAGCCGGATCAGCCTCGACTTGTCGCTCTCCACGCTTGACTCGTAGACCGTGCGTGCGTGCGTGACAGCGTGAGATGTGGTGTGGAGATGTTTGGGCCTTTGTAGGCTTTGTGGGTGTAGAGTGCGGTTATGTCGCCTGGTTTTGTTGTAGTTTTAGGTCCAAGCAAGGCAGCTCATATATGGGCCTCATATTCAGGCAGCTCATATAGCATCTCTTAGTTTTTCTCTTGGGCCGCGAGCTGCTTTCACGTATGGGCCTCTAATTCAGGTTAGTTATCCACCAATCCTGGAGAAAGCACGAATCTCGATGCACCGAATTTCTGCACCTCATACGGTTATACGTACAGGGACCAAGCAGAAATAACACCTTAACTTTCTTCAATGGAAGCAACCAAGGCACCAAGCAACAACTTAGCCTTTTGAAGTGGAAAATTCAAGCTTCAATACCGTAGATTTTTTGTACGTCGATTTTGAAGAAAACTGAGTTTCAATCTTTTGAAAAATTTTATGAGTCTAGGTTTCTGTGTTTTTTCTATGATATAATCAAACGGTCAATCCTATGTTTTTTTCTTATGTTTTTTAATGTTCTATTTTACATTTGTATTATTGTTAAAATGTTATATATTTATCTGTTTTTTCATTTGTGTGGTTAAAGGATCTCTTAGTTGGTATGTTCTTCTCTATTCTCCTCATGTGTAATGTAAATACAGGGAAAATGTGTACAGTGTCGAAACTGGAATTCGACAATAATAAAAAGGGGTAGCGCATGAGACCTAATAGTGGATGGATGCGGAAGACAAAGATTTATACAGGTTCAGGCCCTCTCAATGAGAGGTAATACCCTACTCCTGTTTGAGGATTGTATCCACCGGGTGTATATTGATCTGACGATCAAGTTGTGAATATCTCTATGATCATCTTGTGATCCTGCCCCTAGAGGGCTCCCTGCTCACCTTATATAGGTTGGGAGGCAGGGTTACAAAGAGGAAAACCTAGCCATATACGACATCAGTTCCCTAATCTATTACATGGTAGTACTCAATCAGGACTCTAGGTCATGTCATAGAACACAAGACAATATTATGACCGAGTCCTACTCTATTACATAATATATGGATCCGACCCATCCCCTATCTCTAGTCGAATATGGAGGCCGTGTGGGTATCCGGTACCCATATTCTCCACAGTAGCCCCTGAGACCTTTGCAGTCGACGAGATAACTTCATCTCGAACCAAATAAATCCAAAGCCGAGTGTTTCAATCATTTCTGCCATAGTCTCCCAAGTGCTTTTACCAAATCAAAAGCTATGAAGGGCTGAAAAATTTCAAGAATAACCAAGCATACTTACGCAGGTGTATTGACTAGATGCACCTAATTAGGTGTAGCCCCCGACTATGTGGTTAGTTGAACAAACTAAGCATATAGTCAAGAACTTAATAATTTAACCATCCGAGCGGTTTTATATAGTAATATGTTTAGCCAAAGCCAAAAGCATCCTGAAAAATCATATAGCACATAACCTCATTAATAAGGTACGGTGCATAATGACCCCGAGTACTGGCATCATATTGTGCACATGCTACCAAAACAGTCATGTCCGAGTCCCCTCGATACACACAACTTTACCATCCTTAGAAATATATGACATTTGTGGTATAAAATCCGAGTTAATAAAACTTATAAATATATTTACCAATCGCGTGAAAAATACGACCGAAATATAATTAGCCTAAGCCATAATATTGATCTTAATCAGAAAAGCACACCAAGTTGGCAAAATAGCATTGATATAATATAAAATCAATTGTTTTGTAAAAACCAAATAGCTCCTGCAACCTATAGAAAAGTTACGAGGACAGTTATAAAAAACTTTACTGCTTGTCACATTCCAAATTGCATCGTACCAACTCCTAAAAAGTTGTGTAACTGCTGTATGAAAGGATTTTGAAGGTATTGGGCAATAAAATACGTGCATATTGCCAAGACAAATTTGCTTAAGTCTCTAGAGACACGTGTCAAACCACACTTGAAAATACGGGCTGCAAGCATATTGGGACTAGGCCCAAAACATGCCCACCAATACCCTTAAAGTATGACGTGTATGACACATCTATTAATATGCTCCCGAGTGACAAATCTTCCGAGTGATGTAGACTAAGCGCATCTCATTTGAGCAAAGCTTTTGTTCCAAGTAGTTATCCCTCATGAGGTGTACCAAAGTAGATTTGATAATTGAATCCCGACTGGCGCAAGAACTCAGCTTGTGATCCTTGTGGGGAATAATGATTGGTCCAGACCTTGAGCGTAGGAGATAAGCTCGCGGCCATGAATTCATGTTACATATATCCAGAATAAGTCCAGATTGAAGGTATTAACCTCGTGCTAGAGCTAGTAAACCCCTGAGCATGTTGCTTGTCCTTCTCTCGCAGTCGAGGTTATCCATTGGTGGCAACTGATGCAATCGGCATAGAAGCAAGATCACCAATATGAAGATTAAAATGCCCATTAGAGGTGACGAAGATTTTGGTGGTGGGGACATAGTTGCCCATCAACAGCGATGGCGAAATCCACCAACCATGGAGATGAAGAAAACAGTTAGCAACGGCAAACATGACCAGCAATAATGACGACTGGCGGCAGCAAAGATGGTCGGCAGTCGGCGGTGACCAAGGCAAGTCGGTGTTGAAGATGAAGACGGGCATCAGCAACGACGACGTAGGCCAGCAATGACGGCGAGACCACCAGTCGGCAACGATGGAGATGGCTGGACGATGAAGACGAAAATGCTAATCAGCTGTGGCATAATAGGCCACCAATTGTGACAGACGCAACCGGTGGTGATGACGATCCGCAGCAGGAGAAACAGTTGGTTGTAGAGACAAAGTTACACATCAACGGTGGTAGAATAGATTAAGCCGAAGAGACATGGCAAGATGTTGATGAAGATGGCGATATTGATAACCCAGTCAAATTTTAGTGTAAACGAAGCCCAAACTCCTGAAGCAAAAAACTTGGTTGACAGTAGTTGACTGAAGATGAAGTTAATGTCGATGACAAAGGTGTCGATGGTGACGTCAATGATAATAATCCATTAAACTATTAAGAAGATATCGAAGCTCGAGTAGTTTCCTTGACGCTAATGCGTGCATGATGAAGATTGATGCAACACCTCTTGATTTATGATGATGTTAGTAGAACTTGATGTTGTAGTTGTTGAAAATGCTTCACTTGGAGCAAAGTAGATACTGTTGTCCAACTCGTCGAATCTGAGTTGATTGGTTGATAACTCCAAACTCCTGTTCTAAAGCGAAGACAAAGATAGTGACTCCCGGAGTTGACTCGTTGACTGGTTAATTGATTGCTTTATCTTGACATAACGCATGTCAAATTTTGAGTCTTGTATTTGTGTAGCCCCCGATTCTATGCTTAGTTGGAAAACAACTAAAAATAGAGTCAAGAACTGTAGCTTGTCATTGAGTAGCGATCGCTTGAGAGAAAATATGCTTTGAGAATGTCCGAGTAGAAATCTTGAGCATTGGAACACCACTTGTTGTAGTAGATTAACACAGCGTCATATTTGGTGGCGCATGCCCACATGTTGAGACAATAGAGTTTGCCAGTGCCGAAGACAATGAAGATGAGGTCGCTCCACAATGGTAACAGAATTGTACAACTGTGATGACGTGGACATGAGTTGACGACAACAGAGGCAAATCGGTGACGAAGACAGGGTTCCAACAACGATGTTAAAGGCGCGTAGTCATGAAGGCAAAACCACGTATAGGCGGAGACACCTGTCGATGGCGACGAAGGCAAGCCGACAATGAAGACGCAGACGCCCAACAACGGTGGTATGACCAACCAACTGTGTAGGCAGGGACACCAGTCATCGGTGGCAAAGGCAAGCCGGCGGTGAAGATGTAGACGCCCAACAACGGTGGTGTTGTTAACGACGGATTTTGGTAATCGACTTGGAAAGGAAAGAGGAAACCGAAGCAGAGAGGAAGGATTGAGTTGGAGTCGGACCAGGCTTCATATCGGATCCGGTAACCGTATCGGACTGGGGAGGTGTTGCTATAGAGAGCGTATCGGCCGATACGGATTTGGTTTGGTCGTGGGCCGATGCTGGTTGTGAGTTGACAGTGTCAACGTGGGCTTGGTCTGGGCTCGAAGTAAGCTTCAAGGAAGTTGCCAAATAGAGATAAAGCTCGGTTTTAGGCAATTGTATCTTGTAAATTAAGTAGCGTAGATCTAATCTGTGGTTTAAGTCTGCCGCAAGGACTTGTTTGTTAGTTGTAGATAAGATCGTGCCTTACAAGGGTTCTGTTGTAACCTCGGGTATAAATATCCCGATAGTTTGTACATGTAAACTCTCTCAAATCAATCACACAAAAACCAGTTCAATCTACTTTTGGCGCATCGCCAACCCTCGCAAGAGGTCTTCTTCGACGAGTTCTTGCTTCCTCGGAACAGAGGTAAGAACTCGTCCCCGACGATCTGCATCGTCGGGGCTAATGTGTCGCTTTAGACACATTAAGCCTCGATGATGTGATCGTCGATTATCATGTCTTGAATAGTTTTGACAGGTATCTTAATTAAGCCTTGCCAGCGGTTTACTCATTTTAGGGTTTATTACCGACGATGGTTTAATTCTTATGCTTGGCTAGATTGTTCAATACATTTACCATCCCCAAAAGCGATCGAAGACTTGATTTTCTTTATGTTAATTCTCGATCTACACTTTGAGTTGCTATCGACCTTAGTCGTGTTTCGAGGTTTAACCTAAAGCCTGTTTTTGATCGTAATTAAGGATAGCGCCGGGGTTTCAGCCGGTCTTACCTAATGCATGTGATTATTTTATGTTCTTGCATGTGTTTGCCACTTATGCAGGCGGATTGGTAAATATAAATACATTGATTACAGGGTATTCTCAGGATTTCTCTGTGGTTGGTATATTTATATTGGCTGATTGGCTTGTATAAGTTTGCACTAGAGTATTAGCTAGTGTGTTTATCTTCATGCTACCCTCATCGGCCGATTCCAGTAATTTGCTATAAACATGATAACATGGGCCGATGAGATTAGATCTACTTTATTAGTTCTATCTTATTATTACCTCAAGTAAGCCGATATAGGTTTGCCCTATCGGCCAGGCCTTCACGATGCAACATCGGCCTATCGGCCGATTGGCCATCGGTTCTCACATGGTTTACTTGTTTAATCTTGTTGATTGCAGATCAAATCAACTGGCACGCTCTACTTACGACTAGGCAAGCCATTTGGACCTGCACTGGAGTTAAGCAGATCTCCCAGGCCGCCGTGGTAACGCGGAACCCGTTTGGTTGCTGGACGGGTCGAAATTCTGCGCCAACACGCTTTTGGCACGCCTGGTGGGACCTCAAGCACACAAGCTTCTCACCAGCAACAAGAACACCTCGAGATGTCGAAGCAGGCCGAGATCGTCGAGGAGAACGTCATTCCTGTGACCGCCGACCAGCTCAGCACAGAACAAAAAGCTGAGATGGACAGTCTGGTCGCGCAGTTCCAGAATATGTACCTGCAAACATATTCTAGGACTCGGCAGGGTACCTTGATTCAAAAGTCCAAGGTGGTCATGCCGAGTTCTGGAGATGGAGCTGGAACGTCGGCGGCGGTACACGATCACGCCGTCAAAACTGAAGACACCAACATGGGTTGAGGTTAGCCTTGTCAATCAGGAATCGGCAGAAAGAGGATCAGGGTAATCATGGTTACCTGTGTTGGAGCGTTGGTGGTGCTTGCATCGGCCTTCCTTTGCTTTGACGACACAGTAGGCGAGGGGGTTGGCCGATGTGGTGAGCGTGATGGAGCCCTAGGCTGAAAAGCAGGAAATTGGTGAATAGGGTTATGTGATTAGAGAAATAATGCAAAAAATCAACTCTTACCGAGACAGTCGGAGAGGGTGGTGGAGAAGGAGAAGGGGTTCTCAATCGTGCCTTGGCTCGTTCGCGTCGTTGTAAAGTTGTTTTCTTGGATCTTGGCATAGGGGCCGATTGAGTTCTCTCCTTCAACACAGATGACACCGCAGCCTGAAAAGGATATGAGGTTAAAGTATGACAGTACAAGGGGATTATGTAAACACAGAGAAGGGATTATATTGACCTTGCGAACTGCATGTCTGGTCCTTCTTGGTTGCGGGGCATCATCTTGGTCATCGGCCGGTGGGATCTCCGTAGCTTCGGCCGATGGCTCTTGGGTGGTTTCGACCGATGGGTTTTCTTCTTCGTGTGCATCGGCCGCTGCTGCATCGATTTCCTCCTCCATCACTTGTTCTTCGAGGAATTCTTCCAAGGAGGGGTCTAGCTCTTCGGCTTCGGCTTGGTCATCTGTTTTGGCCCTCTTGCTGGCTTTCTGCGATTTGCCTTTGGCCGGCGCCTTCCTCTTGGGGTTTTCTTTAAGCATCGGACCTTGGAGAAGTGATGCCACTTTTGGGGCAGTCAGGCCGATGATGGATTCCAGGACAGTCGACCCCGATGGAGCTATGGCTTGAGCGTAGAAGATCTTCCGTCCACTGTTGCTCACAGATGGAATCGGCTCATCCGGGACTTGAGGGCTGATGCCTTGGATGAGTTCTGTCACATAGAACCTGGCCGATTGATGAAAGATGTGAGCGGCCCACTCTTGCCACCAAGTTTGGAAGTTAATGTGCACAAAGGCATTCAGATGCAGCCGATCGCAGTCACCAAGATTGGGGAGCT
>BDMV01000003.1:2008377-2211801 GCA_008326285.1 Oryza officinalis | reverse complement strand
GGTTGATTCCAAAGACGCTATTCAGTTCGTCAAGGAGCACATCATATATCGGTTTGGGTTACCTCAGACAATAACTACCGATCAGGGATCAATCTTCGTGTCCGACGAGTTCGTCCGATTTGCTGACAGCATGGGCATCAGATTACTCAATTCTTCTCCTTACTACGCGCAGGCTAATGGGCAGGCAGAGGCTTCCAACAAGTCTTTAATCAAATTAATCAAGCGAAAAATTGACGAACAGCCGAGGCAATGGCATACAACGCTGGCCGATGCCCTTTAGGAGTATCGGATGGCTTGCCATGGTGCAATCCAAGTGCCTCCCTATCAATTGGTCTATGGGCATGAAGCTGTACTGCCGTGGGAAACCGCCATCGGCTCAAGAAGGATTGCTTTGCAAGACGACTTGACAGCCGATGAGTACCATAATCTTATGGTTGATGAATTGGATGATTTGGCACATGTTCGATTACGGGCCTTAGAGAAAATCAAGCGTGATAAAGATAGGGTGGCCCGCCATTATAATAAAAAGGTCGTTGCCAAATCGTTTGAGGAAGGAGACCTTGTGTGGAAATTAATAATGCCGATTGGCTCCAGAGATAATAAATTCGGCAAATGGTCACCTAATTGGGAAGGCCCCTTTCGAATTCATCGATGTGTTCCTCACAATGCCTATCTGCTCAAGGGATTAGATGGCGAGATTTATGGACGAGCTCTCAATGGCAAATACTTGAAACAGTATCATCCCAGTATCTGGATTGACTCATGATCGGCCCTCTAGCCGATTTATGATTACAGCCGATGTAGTCAAGCATCGTCTTTAGATGGCCGGTAAATACTATCGCCCTTAGTTCAAAATTTCAGAATATGAGCCCTCATCTTCCAAAATTTGGGGGGCATATATATATAATGGGAATTTTCAACTTCACTTCCAGAGATTTTTCAGTTTGGCGATTGACTTCGGCTCTCTGGCCGATGAGATTGTTTATAATGGGAATTTTCAAGGATTTTTCAGTTTGACGATTAACTTCGGCTCTCTGGCCGATGAGATTGTTTATAATGAGAATGTTCATATTAGAGATATATGCGTCTGGAATTTTCAAGACAAATTCGGCTGCACGGCCGATAAAGTGTGAGAGGATTTCAGAAGCGATAAATTAGGCTGGAATTTTCAAAACAAATTCGGCTGCATGGCCGATAAGGTGTATGGTTATACATTATAGAAATAACATATGCTACATCACCCTATGAAGTCTGCAATAGCAGCAATGGCTTTACGACGAATCTGCTCAACGTCTTCGATAGCCTGGGCATCATCGGCCATCGTCCCTGGGATCGGTTTCAGTGATTTGCTTAGGGTCGCGAGGTACTTGGCCGATGCCTTGAGCTTTGCCGTCTGATCTTCTATGACCTTGGGTGATGCAGCTATCCCGGCTTCGACTTCCTGGATTTCTCGGCGTGTAGTGGCCAGCTTCGATTCTAGCTCTGCCTCGAGGCGACGGAGTTCTTCAAGCCTATTCTTCAGCACAATCGGCTCCATCGCTAGCTCGTCCAACCTGGTCTTATCGGCGTTCACTTGAGCTTTGCTAGCGGACAGAGCCGATTCCAGTTGCTCGTGCTCTCGTCGCTCTGCGAGTCTTTCTTTGGCTTTGTTGAGCTTGAATCGGTATTGCTCCAAGAAGATGGCCGGTGTTAGGACCTCCATTAGGTCTTCAGGCAGTTCGTCTTGAATTTCTTGTACCCTAACCCTGATGGAGGTGCAATCTTCCACCAAGTACTCCAGCGAGGACTCCAGCCGATTGGCGATATCGGTCAGCCGGTTCTTCAGATCATCAGAGATTGGTGCCCTGGCTGTGCTGGGTAGTTCCTTGTCCTCATCATCAAGAAACTGGCCGATATCAAAGGAGAACATATCGGCTAGGTTCTGTAAATATCAACATGGGTCGAGGGATCTCGGAGGCGTAGAACGGGGCGGAGGCCATCGTTGTTGGAGGGGTCACTGTGAAGGGGGTCGATGTTGACGAGACGCCGAGGGGTCGCCGGAGTTGAAGAACACGAAGAGTTTGTTGAATCGGCGGCGAAAGGGTTCAAATCTGGATCTGTGCGGTTTTCAGGTTAGACCTAGCAAAAAGTCGATGAGTTCCCTGGAGCTAATTCCGCCACATTATATAATGAAGCGGAATTGGGGGGCATGTGTTAACGACGGATTTTGGTAATCGACTCGGAAAGGAAAGAGGAAACCGAAGCAGAGAGGAAGGATTGAGTTGGAGTCGGACCAGGCTTCGTATCGGACCCGGTAACCGTATCGGACTGGGGAGGTGTTGCTATAGAGAGCGTATCGGCCGATACGGATTTGGTTTGGTCGTGGGCCGATGCTGGTTGTGAGTTGACAGTGTCAACGTGGGCTTGGTTTGGGCTCGAAGTAAGCTTCAAGGAAGTTGCCAAATAGAGATAAAGCTCGGTTTTAGGCAATTGTATCTTGTAAATTAAGTAGTGTAGATCTAATCTGTGGTTTAAGTCTGCCGCAAGGACTTGTTTGTTAGTTGTAGATAAGATCAACCCCTTCAGCCTCCTGGTAAACAGCAGCCACAAGTTGAAGACCAAGAAAATCGGAGGCTGGTCCGGATATATCTCTGAACACATGGAACAGGGATCGGTCTCAGAGCGAGAACACGTAGCTTTCCTGACGTTGTGGTTAGAAAGATTTGTCTTCTGCGGATCAACCTGCGGTCCTACTACAAATTGTCAACATCTGGCTCAGGCCTTGGTCAGCAAGAAGCAAATCCCTCTCGGCCGATACCTCTTGGGAGCTGTATATCGGCTACTCCATGTTTCCACACAAGACTTGATGCTAAAACAGACTGTGGCTTATGGAGGACCATGGTGGTTCATTCAACTCTGGCTAACCATATACACCAACACCATGGTTGATCGGCCACCTCTATCAGATTCTCGCTTCCCATCGAAATATGCCGATCACGAAGACCCCAGGAACAGAAGATGCATGTCCTACGGGGAAGCAGCCTCCGTCTACCCCGGCGCAGATCAATCGGCCGATGACATGGCTACATGGTTCATCCGTTTCTTCACCGGCCCTCTATCAGCCAAGATGGATATGTTTGTCTATACATCGGACCGAGACTTCGAGCTTCCAGATGATCTTCAACTGAGCTTAATAAATGATGACATGGAATCAAGGGAATTATTCATGACTTCGGCTCTCTGGCCGATGAGATTGTTTATAATAGGGGTCCCACTGGGCGTGCCAAAATTCGGGGCTAATGTGTCGCTTTAGACACATTAAGCCTCGATGATGTGATCGTCGATTATCATGTCTTGAATAGTTTTGACAGGTATCTTAATTAAGCCTTGCCAGCGGTTTACTCGTTTTAGGGTTTATTGCCGACGATGGTTTAATTCTTATGCTTGGCTAGATTGTTCAATACATTTACCATCCCCAAAAGCGATCGAAGACTTGATTTTCTTTATGTTAATTCTCGATCTACACTTTGAGTTGCTATCGACCTTAGTCATGTTTCAAGGTTTAACCTAAAGCCTGTTTTTGATCGTAATTAAGGATAGCGCCGGGGTTTCAGCCGGTCTTACCTAATGCATGTGATTATTTTATGTTCTTGCATGTGTTTGCCACTTATGCAGGCGGATTGGTAAATATAAATACATTGATTACAGGGTATTCTCAGGATTTCTCTGTGGTTGGTATATTTATATTGGCTGATTGGCTTGTATAAGTTTGCACTAGAGTATTAGCTAGTGTATTTATCTTCATGCTACCCTCATCGGCCGATTCCAGTAATTTGCTATAAACATGATAACATGGGCCGATGAGATTAGATCTACTTTATTAGTTCTATCTTATTATTACATCAAGTAAGCCGATATAGGTTTGCCCTATCGGCTAGGCCTTCACGATGCAACATCGGCCTATCGGCCGATCGGCCATCGGTTCTCACATGGTTTACTTGTTTAATCTTGTTGATTGCAGATCAAATCAACTGGCACGCTCTACTTACGACTAGGCAAGCCATTTGGACCTGCACTGGAGTTAAGCAGATCTCCCAGGCCGCCGTGGTAACGCGGAACCCGTTTGGTTGCTGGACGGGTCAAAATTCTGCGCCAACAGGTGTAACCAACCAACCGTGTAGGCAGAAACACCAGTCGGCGGCGGCGAAGGCAGGCCAACGATGAAGACGTAGACGCCAACAACGGCGGTGTTACCAACCAACCGTGTAGGCGGAGACACTAGTCGGCGGCGGCGAAGGCAGGCCGACGATGAAGACATAGACGCCCAACAACGCCAGTGTGACCAACCAACCGTGAAGGCGGGGATACCAGTCGTCAGCGGCGAAGGCAGGCCGACGATGAAGACGTACATGCCCAACAACGGTGGTGTGACCAACCAACCGTGAAGGCGGGGACACCAGTCGGCGGCAGCAAAGGCAAGCCGGCGGTGAAGACGTAGACGCCCAACAACGGTGATGTAACTGTCACGCCCGGAAATTCACTACCAGAATTTCCGAAACTAAATGTGTATTAATTTCCCTGTCCAGGACCAGTCAGGGTACACAGACGACAATGTTGACATACAGATCCACGTCTTACAAACACAGTAAAAGTCTTACAGAAATGCAGCGGAAAGACGAAAACAAACTAAACTAAGAGCAGGACTCTTGCAGCAGGCTGGCACCATTCCACAAGCATCCTCGACGGTGGACGAAGCCTACTCCTCTGAGAAACCTGCATCGGACGCATAATCCTCTTCTGGTGTGGGAAAAAGTTAAGCAAGGCTGAGTACTACCCACTGTACTCAACAAGTCATACTGGAAAGGAAGGTATGATGCAGAGTATTCCAAGGCAGGCAAGGGTTTATTTGCATAAAGTAAGCATTTTAAAACAGTGGTTGAAAACAGTAGAAAAACATTGAATTAATTGATCAATATTAACCATCACTGTCCAACGCTACACCACGTTGCGACAGACCCCAAACCATCCTCCTGAACTAAACCAGTTCCAGTAATTCCAGTTATTATGAAGGTGGTACTAATCACGGTGAATCTGGTTGATCGCCCATATCCGCGGGCATGGTTATTCGAATAGTTCTACTCTGATAAGAGGTGTACATCTGTAGCCACAAGACACAGCCCCACGACACGTTTCCGCGTGCCGGTATACCACCACGGTACCCCGGAAAGGGACTGTGACAGGACCCATCGCATAACCCCCTCTAACCAATCGTACCACCTCTGGTTTCGCCCCCACCCCTCAAAAGGCAGTGGGCAGCCCCCTCTCGTGCCTTGGTGAATCCGGCAGCCGCATAGACCCCCGTGGGTTCCATCGCACTCCATCACGCTCACCCTAGCTAGTGTACGTCAGCTAAAGGAAAGCTACACTACAAGTCCAGCCGTTGCCCACGCTGGCTTGTGGTACGCACGGTATTTCTTTCAGGGTTTCCCGTGGACCGGTCCTTAATTGCCATGGGTGCTTCCCTCAAAACCATGCACCCACAGCCCACCATTAGCATATTTGAATTAATTATTATTACCATGGTGGCTCCTAAACCAAAGTGTCACCATAGGGACTACATTAAATAATTATTTAAGGTAATCCCCTTTAGTGAGCTAAGTTAGCTAAGCATGGCTAAGCATTCCTAAAATCAGCGATTAACTAGTTAATTACCCAGGCTACTCAAGGTACATGATAATCAATGTAATTGGCTGAGTACAATAGGTAAGAACCCACATAAAATGACATTATGAAATAATGTAGCATTTATAGAAAAATAAGGTATTTATAAATTTAGGAGCAATATGATCAATGCGAAGCATGACTTGCCTTGCTCTTGAGCTGAAGCAACTTCTGCGACGATCTCGAAATAAATGGGCGCGTTGGAAAAGCCAGAATCTACGCGACAAACAAAACAAACAACAATACATGCTATAAGTCTACTGAAAACAAAGCACAAAACTATTTTTAATGGATTCTCTGCATTTTTATGAATTTAATGAAATTTGAATGGACTTAAACGGAGCACGGATGAATTAGTTATGAATTTTTGAAGTTATTTGTGTTTTTACTATAACAGAAAAACCTTAATTGAATTATTGTGCAATTAACCCCTAGGGCTGGCGTCAGCGGGCGCGCGACGGCCGGTCCATTGTGGACCGAGTCCATGGGTCCACGGCGCCGCGGCGCACCACGTGGCGCACGCGTGGCACCGACGCGGCGGCCACGCGGGACGGGAGGGGAATGGCCGGGATCGGCCCGAGTGGCCGATCCGACGGCCCACACGCACGGGCGCTGGCGGCTGGGCTGGGCCGTTGGCCCGAGAGGAAAAACAAGAAGGAAAAGAAAAGAAAAAGGAAAAAGAAAACCCTGGGATTAATTTAAATTCTGAATTGATTTTAATTGATTTAAAATTATTTCTAGGGCTCTGAAAATTCCACTAAAAATCCTGTTAATGTATTTTGATATGGGGAACTCAAGAAAAATTCCACCTTGCCATTTCCACTTCTTTACTGCATTATTTAATTGGATTTTTCTCCAGATTAATTAAACAATTTCTTAGATAAATTATTAAACTTGATTTTTACGATTTGGGGAAACTTCAGGGTGTGACAAACCTACCCCCTTAAACGGAATCTCGATCCCGAGATTCAGAGGTGATAGCGAAAAGGTGTGGATGGGCGGCCTTCAGTTCATCTTCTCTTTCCCATGTAGCTTCTTCCTCGGAGTGGTGGCTCCACTGAACTCTGCAGAACCTAGTAACCTTGTTTCTGGTTCTCCTCTCGCTGGTTTCGAGAACACGAATCGACTTCTCCACATAAGTCAAGTCCTCTTGAATCTCAATTTGATCGGGACTGGCCTGCTCTTCCGGTACTCTCAAACATTTCCTCAATTGTGAGACGTGAAACACATCGTGAATACCAGCCATGTTGGGTGGAAGCTCAAGCTGGGAAGCAACTTCTCCTCGACGTTCATGGATCCTGTGTGGTCCCACAAAGCGTGGTGCCAATTTGCCTTTAGTTTGGAAACGGTGTACTCCCCGAAGCAGTGTGACGCGAAGGTACACACCAGTCGGCGACGACGAAGGCAGGTGTTGGCGTAGAATTTCACGTTTCCACGTTTCCACGGCGGCCTGGGAGGTTTCCACGTTTCCACGGCGGCCTGGGAGGTTTGCTTTACTCCAGTGCAGGTCCAAAGGCTTGCCTAGGTGCGTGTAGGGCGTGCCAGTTGATTTGATCTGCAATCAACAAGATAAACAACTAAACCAGGTTAGAAAACAATGACCGATCGGCCGTTAGGCCGATGTCGCATTGTCGTGGCCCAGCCGATAGGGCAAAGCTATATCAGCTTACTCATGATAAAGCGAGATTATAGCATGAATCTAATCTTATCGGCCTTCATCAATATACTGATGTCAATTAATGGCATTGCCGATAAGGGATAATAAAGATAACTACACTAGCTAATACTCTAATGTGAATCTATATGAACTAATCAACCAACATAAACATACTGATCACAGATAAACCCTAAAGAGTAATCTATAACAAATACATTTATATTCATCAATCCATTCATGTAGATGGCAGACACACATAAAAACCTTAGGATAATCATATGTATCAGGTAAGACTGGCTGAAACCCCAGTGCTATCCTTAATTACAACCGAAAACAGGCTTCGAGTTAAATCTCAAAACAGGGCTAAGGTCGATAGCAACTCAAAGTGTGAATTGAGACTTAACATAAAGAAAATCAAGTCGCAGATTGCTTTTGGGGATGGTAGATGCATTGAAAGATCTAACCAAGCATAGTAATTAAACCGCCGTCGGCAACAAACCCTAAAACGAGTAAATCGCTGGCGAAGCATAATTAGGACACTTGTCAAGATCATTCAAAACATGATAAACGACGATCACATCATCGAGGCTTAACGTGTCTAAAGCGACACGTTAGCCCCGACGATGTAGATCGTCGGGCACGAGTTCTTACCTCTGCTCTGGGGAAGCAAGAACTCGTCGAGATTAACCTCTTGCGAGGGTTGGCGATGCGCCGAAAATAGATTGAAACAAACTGATTGTTGTATTGAGTTGTGAGAGAGTTTCTATGTACATACTACTGGGATATTTATACCCGAGATTACAACATGGTCCTTGTAGGACACGATCTTATCTCTAACTAACAAACAAGTCTTTGCGGCAAACTCTTGCCAAAGATTAGATCTAAACCTACTTGATTTACAAGATACAATTGCCTAAAACCGAGCCTTATCTCTATTTGGCAACTTCCTTGAAGCTTATCCTGAGCCCAAACCAAGCCCACGCTGACTCTGTCAACTTCCAGCCTCTATCGGCCAATGACCATATTGAATCTGTATCGGCCGATACGCTCTTCCTGGTAGCACCTCTCCCAGTCCGATACGCTTACCGAGTCCGATACGAGACTTGGTCCGACTCCAATTCAGCCCTTCTCTCCGCGTCGGTTTCCTCTTCCCTCTCCGGGTCGATTACGAAAATCTGCTGTTAACACATGCCCCCCAATTTCGCTTCATTATATAATGTGGCGGAATTAGCTCCGAGGAACCCATCGACTTCTTTGCTAGGGTTTGTCTAAAAACCACGCAGATCCAGGCTCATAACTTCTCGCTGCCGATTTCCTTGCGCAATTCCTCGTCCAGCCTCTTGCGCCTCGTGACTCTGGTGACTTCCTCGGCGTCTCTCTGGTACCGACCCCTTCAACAGCGACCTCCTCAACAGCAACAATGGCTTCCGCGCCGTTCTACGCTTCCGAGATCCCCGTGGTGAGTCAATCCTTTCTGAATCCACATTTGCATTTTCCTGCCGATTTCTTCAAACTAGGGTTTCTGCTTTTGCCCCCCGGGTCATTACCTTATATCACTGTTCACATGCCGTAGGTCTTCAAAAATCAAATCTTAATCCCTACCAACGACAAATCCCACCGGTTTCTTCTAGGCCCCATGGGCAACTGCGACCCAACCTGGCTGATAAACGCAGAGACCAACAAAGTTCCTTTTAAAAAGCCAAGCCCAATGTTTCTTCTTGGAAGCACACCTTTAGATCCTGGCTGTCAAAGCTCAATGGCTACAGAACCTGGCATAAGAGGATTGCTGCAACCAAGCAGGTTCACTGGGACGAAATAGGAATCGGCCAATGCATCACTCTGTCCCTGGCCGATACCAAGAAAAATGAACCACGTATGTCAGCGGCCACCTATTTTTGGTCTAGCACTTTGAACGCTTTCCTATTCCGGCAAGGTCCGATGACCCCAACGCTGATTGACGTCAAGCTGCTAACAGACTAGATATCCAATTTGAGATCAACCCCTTCAGCCTCCTAACAAACAACAGCCATAAGTTGAAAACCAAGAAGATTGGAGGCTGGTCTGGGTACATTTCTGAGCATATGGAACAAGGATCAGTCTCAGAGAGGGAACACGTAGCCTTCCTGACGCTATGGTTGGAAAGATTTGTCTTCTGTGGATCAACCTGCGGCCCCACTCTAAATTGCCAACACTTGGCTCAAGCTCTGGTTGATAAGAAACAAATCCCCCTTGGCCGATATCTCCTGGGAACTATCTATCGGCTACTTCATACTGCTACTCAAGATCTGATGCTGAAACAAACTGTGGCACATGGAGGATCATGGTGGTTTATCCAACTATGGTTAACTATCCATACCAATACCATAGTCGATCGGCCTCCATTATCGGACTCCTACTTCCCATCAAAGTACGCCGATCACGAAGATCCCAGAACCAGAAGGTGCATGTCTTTTGGAGAAGCAGCCTCTGTCTATCCTGGAGCAGATCAATCAGCCGAAGACATGGCCACATGGTTCATCCGATTCTACACCGGCCCCCCATCAATTAAGATGGACATGTTCATCTACACCTCAGACTAGGATTTTGAACTCCCTAACGATCTCCACTTGGACCTGGTGAATGATGACATGGAGTCATGGGAATCGTTTATGATCGGCATCACCCCATGCCTGCTCCCAGTAGGCATATTCCAAGGAAGAAGCACCAGCCTGTCTTATGAGTTCTACAATCCCATGGTGGCTGCTAGACAGTGCGGACTTGGACAACTCCTGTCAACCTATACTTTCATCGGCTCCTAAAGAGCAGGGGTACGGTCTCATCAGCGCTGATCATGAGTAAAACACTAGAGGTTGAAATCCCAAACCTGGGTGACTATGACCGATTGCATCTGAGCGCCTTCTTCCACATCAGCTTCCAAGCATGGTAGCAAGAATGAGCTGCTCATATCTTTCACCAATCGGCCAGATTTCATCTAACAGAACTTATCCAGGATATCAGCCCTCTGACGGCCCGATTCCATCCGTGAGCAATAGTGGACAGAAGATATCATATGTAATGGTCCTGGCTCCATCGGGCAATTATGTTCTGGAATCGGCTATCGGCCTTACTGCCCCAAAGGTCTCATCGCTGCTCCAAGGGCCGATAGCTAAAGAAACCACTAAAAGGAAGGCGCCGGCAAGGGACAAACCCCAAAAACCTGTGAAAAAGTCCAAGTTTGCTGACCAAGCTGATCCTGTCTGATTAGACCCCTCCATAGAAGAGTTCCTGGACGACCAAGTAATGGAGGAAGAGGTCGATGCAGCTGCCGCCGATGTGCCTGAATTAGAAAATCCATCGGCCGAGACTACTAAGGAACCATCGGCCAAGACCATCGCAATTCCACCGGCCGATGACCAAGCCGACGCCGCCCAACCAAAGAAAACCAGGCATGCAATCCGCAAGGTAACACATTTCCTTTCTTGAATTTATGCAATCTCCTTCTGTTGGCACATTACATCTCGATCCCTTGCAGGTTCTTGCATCGTCTTTGTTGAAGGAACGAACTCAATCGGCCCCTTTGGCAAGAACTAAGAAGGCAACCTTGCAAAGGCGCAAACGAGCCAAGGCCCGATTGAGAACACCGTCCCCTTCTCCACCGCCCTCTCCGATTGCTTCGGTAAGAGTTAATCTTTATATTATTCCTCTAGTAGCATAGATTTGATTACCTCTTTCCTGCCTTTCTTCAGCCGCGAGCTCCATCACCTGCACCACATCGACCAACCCCTTCACCCACGGTATCAAGACATCAAAAGGAAGCCGATGCCAGCACAACCGATGTCCATTCATAGATCATTTTCGAATCCCTTGCTGATTTTATTTGACTGGGTTAACCATGCCCTATCTTAATGTTTGCTGAACTTAGCCGATATTTTCTTTTTCGATATCGGCCAATTTCTCGACGATGAGGACAAGGAACCGCCCAGCACAGCCAAGACGTCAACCTCTGAAGATTTGAAGAACCAACTGTCCGACATCGCCAATCGGCTGGAGTCATCGCTGGAATTCTTGGTGGAGGATTGCACTCCCATCAGGATCAGGGTACAAGAAATCCAAGACCAACTGCTTGAAGACCTGATGGAGAACCTGACACCGGCCATCTTCCTGGAACAATACCGATTCAAGCTCCACAAGGCGAAAGAAAGAATCGCAGAGAGGTGGGAACGTGAAAGCTTGGAATCGGCCTTAACTGCCAGCAAAGCTCAAGTCAATTCTGACAAGACTAGATTAGATGAGCTGGCTATTGAGCCGATTTTCCTAAACAATAGGCTTGAAGAACTCCGCCGTCTCGAAGCAAATTTAGCACTAAAGCTAGAGGCTACCCGCAAACAAATCCAAGAAGTTGAAGCCGGAATAGCTGCATCACCCAAGACCATAGAAGACCAAACGGCGAGGCTGAAGGCATCAGCCAAGCACCTTGCAACCTTGAGCAAATCTCTGAAGCCAATCCCAGGGTCGACGGCCAATGACGCCCAAGTAATAGAAGACATTGACCAAATCCGTCGTAAGGCCATTGCAGCTATTGAGAACTTTATAGGGTGATGTAATATTTATTGTGTCCTTCTTGTAAACAGATAACCTCCTGCTTTGATTATCATAAATCTCATCGGCCAATCAGCCGAATTTGATCTGAATAAATCTGAAGAAGTTCAAGATTGAAAAATTTTTGAAGTCCATAAACCTAGATCAATCTGACAAACTTGAAGAATCTTGAAAAAAAATCTTGAAAAATTTCACACTTGTATATATATATGCCCCCCAAATTTTAGAAGATGAGGGCTCATGTTGTAAAATTTGACCTAAGGGTGATAGTATATATCGGCCATCTAAAGACGATGTGCACCACATCGGCTTATTATCATAAATCGGCTGGCAAGCCGATCATGAATCGATCCAGACGCTGGGATGATATTTCTTTAAGTATTTGCCGTTAAGGGCTCGTCCATAAATTTCTCCATCTAATCCTTTGTGCATATAGGCATTATGGGGAACACATCGATGAATCTGAAAAGGACCTTCCCAATTAGCTGGCCACTTGCCGAATTTATTATCTCTGGAACCAATCGGCATTATTAATTTCCAAACAAGATCCCCTTCCTCAAATGACTTGGCGACAACTTTCTTATTTTAATGACAAGCAACTCGATCTTTATCTCGCTTTAGTTTCTCCAAAGCCCGTAATCGGACGTGCGCCAAATCATCTAACTCATCAACCATAAGATTATGATACTCATCGGCTGTTAAGTCGTCTTGCAAAACAATCCTTCTTGAGCCTATGTTGGTCTCCCATGGTAGTACAGCTTCATGTCCATAAACCAGCTGATAAGGTGGCACTTGAATTGCACCATGACAAGCCATCCGATACGCCCAAAGGGAATCGGCCAGCGTGGTATGCCACCGTCTCGGCTGTTCGTCAATTTTTCTCTTGATCAACTTAATTAAAGTCTTATTAGAAGCTTCTGCCTGCCCATTAGCTTGTGCATAATATGGAGAAGAATTTAGTAGCTTGATGCCCATGCTGTCAGCAAACTACACAAACTCATCGGACACGAAAATTGATCCCTGATCTGTAGTCAATGTTTGGGGTAACCCAAACCGATATATAATATGCTCCTTGACAAATTGAATTGCATCCTTGGAATCAACCTTCTTAAGAGGGATGGCCTCAACCCACTTTGTGAAATAGTCGGTAGCCACTAAAATATACTTGTGGCCTTTGCTCGATGGTGGATTAATCTGACCGATCATATCTATACCCCATCCTCGAAACGGCCACGGCTTTATGATTGGATGAATAGCCGATGCCGGTGCTCTCTGGACTGCTCCAAATTTCTGGCAATCTTGACATCCTTTATAATACTTGAAACAATCCTCTAGCATTGTCGGCCAGAAATATCCAGCACGCTTCAAAAGCCATCTCATTTTATGGGCCGATTGATGGGTTTCACAAATCCCTTCATGTACCTCGCTCACAACAATTTTGGCCTCCTCTAGACCTAAGCACTTGAGCAAGACACCATTAATCGTCCTGTAATATAGATCATCATCTAACAAGACATAATGCAAGACTTTGTATTTCATCTGCCGCGACGCCGATTGAGAAGGGTTTTTCAAATAATCAATGATAGCAAACCTCCAATCGTCGGCATCCACGGCAGCAATCTGAATTGGAACATCTTTGGCCATCGGCCTGTATCCTGATGCCCCCTGAGCTAAATCATTGGCCTCGAAATTCTGCTTCCTGGGTATATGCCTCATCGTCACAATCTTGAAAACCTGTAGCAACTCCTTGCACTCCTCATTGTAAACTCTGAGAATATCATTCTTGCATTCATACTCCCCGAAAAGTTGATTAATTACCAGCTGTGAATCACCAATGATCTCTATGGAATCGGCCTCGACCTCTTGTAATAACTGCAAACCTTTAAGCACCGCTTCATACTCTGTTTGATTGTTAGTATAATAAGGCTTGATAGTAAAAGCGAACTCGAAGCTTACCCCCCAAGGGGATATTATGACCAGGCCGATACCGCATCCATGCCTGCAAACAGATCCATCAAAATACAGTGTCCACGGCACAATGTCAGCATATGCAATTGAATCATCTCTGTGTTGGACAATGAAATCAGCCAGGGTTTGTCCTTTAATTGCTTTGGCCGATTCATATTTGAGGTCAAACTCTGTTAAGGGAAAAATCCACTTCCCAATTCTTCCTTTTAAAACGGGGACCGATAGCATGTATTTCATCACATCAGCCTTACTTACCATAATGCACTCATTGGAAAGTAAATAATGCCTCAACTTAGTACATGAAAAATATAAACATAGACATAATTTCTCCACTGGCGTGTACCTTGTTTCAGCATCTAACAACCTTCTGCTGAGGTAGAAAATAACCCTTTCTTTACCATCAATGTCTTGAATTAAAACCGAGCCGATAGACTTCTCATCGGCCGATAGGTACAGCCTGAATGGAACCCCTTTCAGCGGAGGGATTAGAACTGGAGGGGAAGTTAAATATTCTTTGATATCGTCCAGTGCTTTTTGTTGCTTATCACCCCATACAAACTCTTGATCGTCCTTTATTTTCAACAAAGGAGTGAATGGCTCTATCCAGCCTGATAGGTTTGATATAAAGCGCCGGACAAAGTTGATCTTCCCGAGCAGAGATTGTAACTTGGTCTTGTTAGTTGGAGGCTTGATGTTTTTGATAGCATCAATTTTTTTCTGTGTAATCTCAATTCCTCTTTCATGGACCAAGAAACCAAAAAACTGACCAGCCGATACGCCAAAGGCACATTTGTTAGGTTTCATTTTTAAACCATATTTCCTTTCTCTTTCTAGCACCTTGCGTAAATCGGCCAAGTGCATATCGTATTCTTTGGACTTCACGACGACGTCATCGATGTAAACCTCAATCAGTGAGCCGATGAGATCATGAAAAATATAGTTCATAGCTCTCTAATAAGTAGCTCCAGCGTTCTTCAAACCGAAGGTCATGACAACCCACTCATATAGGCCGATTGCCCCCGGACACCTGAAGGCTGTCTTGTGAATATCTTCTTCGACCATGAAAATCTGGTTGTAGCCTGCGTTCCCATCCATGAAACTGATAATCTTGTGTCCAGACGCAGCATCTACCAGTAGATCGGCCAACGGCATAGGGTACTCATCTTTTGGCGTTGCTTTATTCAAGTCTCTGAAATCGATACACACCCTAAGCTTGCCGTTTTTCTTTAACACTGGAACTTTGTTGGAAACCCAGTCCGCATATCGGCAGGGTCTAATAAAATTGGCGTCGTAAAGCCTGGTGATCTCTGCTTTGATAGCTTCGTGCATATCGGCCTTAAATCTCCTAGGAGCCTGCTTAAATGGCCGATGTAACGCCCGTTTTGTCGCGGCGTTAGCGGGAAAACTAATCTGCTAAAAACCCTAATTGCGAAAGTTTGCTCTTCAGTTGAGTCTTGTTGTGTGCCAAGGTCTCGTGTCTCCCCTCTCAGTTCAATCCCGGAGAAAACCGTGAAATCGGATTTCAAATCCGAGCCCTCAAACTCCCCCTTTCTTTTTCTCTGGAAAAGTCTGGGTTACCTCCCTTGACCTGAGCCGAATTTCCCCTTCGGCTTTTGTCCCTCTCTTTCCCCCGGGCCGTCGCTGGCCCAGCCCCTCTCGGCCTGCTCCCTCCTTCTCCTCTCCTTTCTCGGGCCGCCGCCGGCCCAACCCCTTCGGCCTCGCCCCTCCCCGCTGGGCTGCGCCAGGCCGCTCGGCCCGTGCACGCCGCGCACGTGCCCCGCACGCGCCAAGCCGAGAGAGAGAGCCAGCGCTCTCTCTCCCCGCGCGCGCGCCCTTACCCAAATCGGCTAGGAGGCAAGCCTCCTTTTTCTTCCGCTTTTCCCCCTTTTTCCCGACCGGCCGGCGTCACCGCTGCCGCCGTTGGCCGCTAGCGCCGGAGTGCGGCCGGTCCCCTCTCCGCGCCCCCAAACCGACCTCCGCGAACCGCCTTCCCCCCCCCCCGACCGAACCGACCTAGCGCCCTACAAACCCCCCCCCCCGCTCGGCCGCAATTTTCTTTCCCCTCCGCCCGGCCGCCATTGCCGCCTCCCCGAGCTCGCCCCTTCCCGCCGTCGCGCCACCGCCCTCTTGCTGCCGTCGCCGCAAGGAGAGGAGCCCAGCGCCCTCTTTTTCCCCGGCTCGGGACCGCGTCTCACCGCCGCCCCGCGTCGTCGCCCCCGTCCCCGGCGAAACTTTCTCGCGGTAACTCCTGTTCTGCCGTCTCTCTCTTTTTCTCCCCTTCTTTAGGCGCTAGATAGCACCGCCGCCGCGCGTTCGAACCCTAGGCGCCGCCCCCGCACCGTCGTCGCTCGTCCTCGCCCGCCGCCGCCGCCGCCGCCGCTCGGGCCGAGCCCCGCGTCGTCGGTCGTCGTCTTAATCCGCCGTCCATCGGCTCGGCTGCAATTCTTCCCGTCGGCTCCCGTCGTCGGCTTCGGCCGCCAGGCCTGCATCGGCCGCTTTTCTTCCCGTCGGCTCTCGTCGTCGGCTTCGGCCGCCAGGCCTGCATCGGCCCATCGGCCTCCCTTGTCGGCCCATCGGCTCCCGTCCGCCGGCCTCGGCCACCAGGCCTATCGGCCCATGGCCTCCTTTGTCGGCCCATCGGCTCCCGCCGTCGGCTTCGGCCGCCAGGCCTGCATGGCCCATCGGCCACTCCTTTCTCTTCGGCCCATCGGCCATCCCCCCCCCCCCGCGCGCCGATCGGCCATGGGCCAATCCCTTCGGGCCGTCGGCCCAATTATTTAGGCCGCGCCCATTCAAATCCTTTGGGCTGCCCTTAGCCGCCCAAAATAAAGTCCAATTTCAGTCCCTCCTTCTTTTCTTTTTCCAGGGAATTAATAATTCCTTTTCTTTATTCCAGAAAATCCTTTAATCTTCGGAAATTCATATCTTTTCAACCGTTCTCCGATTAACTCCGTTCCACTTCCAAAATTCCTCAAAAATCGAGATCTATCCAATGGCACGCTTAGTGGTCTTTAATAGGGCTTCTTTTTATCGCTTTGTTGAGTCGTCTCGTTTCGCGTGTAGTCTCGGAGCCCGAAGACCCGCAGTGCGCGGATTTCGAGGAAGAAGCTCAAGATCTCGAGCAAGGCAAGTCACCTTTGATCAATTGAACCCATAATTTAAATTAAGTATTTTGATTCCGCAAACTATGCATTACTTAGGTTACACTTGGCACTTGGCCTCGGTTTGCAATACAACCGTCAGGCCCTACCCATTTGCTGCATTCACCTTCCTTGATATTTGAATACCCTAACACCCTTGTCACCCCTCAGGTGATGCCTCGGTATCCGTACCTCGTGTACGAATATCGAGACTCCCCTCAAACTTTAAAATTGATCACCTGGGTAAAACTTGAGTTTACAAAATGCTTGGAAAACCCGACACTTGGGTCGGTGTCTTGAAAACTAAAGTGAGTTTCTAAAACTCGCGGTACGGGAGACGTACTGGAGGTACGGTCTGCTCGTTCTCGCTCTAAGGACCGATTCCTTGGGAATTACATCCAAGCATATGTCAAGTACGACCACATGGGTGATATGGGACGCCCCTGGCTGAGTAATTAGCTAGGCCAGGGAAATCTTGATGCCAAGGGACAAGTGGATTCGCCGGGGTGGTGTCGGGGAGGACCCCTGGGCTTCCTGGCACAGTATGGTCTGGGACCTAACCTGGTGTTGGTCCGTGGGACCCCTCCCGTTGGCATAAGATGACCCTGAGTCGGCTTTCGAAATGCCTTGTCGTGAAAGCCTCAAGGTCGCCAGACGTGACCGAGGGTCGCGGGCTGGGTGATTCGGGGTTAGTAACGTCGTGTGGGTAAAGTGTACCCCCTCTGCAGAGGTTAACAACTGTTCGAACAGCCGTGCCCACGGTCATGGGCGGATGTGAGGTGATTCCTTAGCGTAGTTTTATTGAACACCTTGTGAACTGCTGTTGGTGTGAGGTTTTCCGTTCTGTGCTTGGTTTAAGGCTGTTGAAGCAGTCGGAGTCGGTGACGATTGGCAGGGAGCCTCTCGTATCGATGCGTTGACTTGTGGCTGTTGAAGCAGCCGGAGTCGGTGACGATTGGCAGGGAGCCTCTCGTACCGGCGTGTGTTGAGTTGTGGCTGTTGGTGCAGCCGGGTCGGTAAACGATTGGCAGGGAGCCTCTCGTGCCGACAAGAATCAATTGATACATTTTCACTGCTCCGGCCGGATGAGACGCACTTTCTCATCCGTGTCGTTGAGAAGCACTTACTTAGATGTTTCTAAAGTCTTAAACTAAAACCAATTGTGAAAAATAACTGGCTTTCCCTTGAAGCTTGCATTAAACACTTAATTCCCCTGACTTGCTGAGTACTCCTGTACTCACCCTTGCTCTATACAATTAAACCCCCCCAGTTCTCGAAGACGGAGAGATGGACCCTGCTGGTGAAGAGTTCTTCCAGGAGCAAGCAGACTTCGAGCAGTAGTAGGGTTTCGGCCTTCCCCAAGGCTTTGCTTGTGGCTTAGGGCTAGTTTCCGCTTTTTGCTTCCGCCTTTTTGTAATGCTGTTGTGAACTCGGGTTCTGTCCGCAGTTCCAACCTTTGTTGTAATCCTACTCTTAATAAAGAGACCGCTGTTGTTGTGATATTCTGTCTTCCTGTTGTACCAGCGCTATTTCCTGGGACTGGTACAGGCATACAGGTCAATCTGGACCGCCCTATCCTGGCCTCCGCCCGGGGCTAGTTTGGGGCGTGACAGCCGATAGCCTGGTTTGATAGGTAACCGATGTTCTATGATCGATCGGCTTAACCCTGGCATCTCGTGATACTCCCATGCAAAACAATCTATGAATTCTTTCAGAAGATTTATCAAATTATTTTTATATTCCCTTGGCAGGTTAGCACTTACATACATCGGCCGAGGCCTGTCACCTATTCCTATATCAATCACTTTGAGCTGATCGGCCGACGTAAAGCCTTGTCCCAATTTCCCATCTAACTCATCCACCGCATCATCTGTGTAGGGACTAGCTTGCTTATCTTGGGCAGTGGATGGGACATCTTTGTTAAAGCAACTGCTTGTCTTGATCTTCAATCGTTTCGATGTCGCAATCAGTTACTTTGAGGAAATCGGCATGCCAGACTCGTCCGGACAGGCAATCAATTCCCTCCGTCTCCCAAACTGCGAGATCGGCATTGGCCACGTGTACTGACCGATCGGCCTGCACGATCTCGACCTGGTCCCCTTGCCATTGTATAAGGCATTGGTGCATTGTTGAAGGGACGCAACAATTTGCGTGGATCCAATCCCGTCCCAACAACAAGCTGTAGGAACCCTTTCCATCAAAGACGAAGAAGGTAGTGGGTATCGTCTTGTTGCCCACGGTGAGCTCCACGTTTAGCACCCCCTTCGCCTCGGATGCGTTGCCACCAAAGTCTTTTAGCACCATGTTGGTCTTGTTGAGGTCTTCGGGCAGTTTTCCAAGCTTCCTGAAAGTTCTATATGGCATTAAGTTTACTGCCGCGCCGCCATCGACCAGCATCTTCGTCATCGGCCGCCCATTGACGAATCCCTTGATGTATAACAGCCAGAGGTGCCTGTAGCTGGTGTCGGCCGGCTTGTCGAACACGGCTTGGTCTGGTGACAACTGTAACTTAGCCGAGGACTGTTCATCGTCGGCTACCACTTCATCGGCCGCTTGCACATTGTATTCTGCTGGCAATATAAGGACCATGTTGACAGAAGCCGATGCTACGCCTTTACCTTTTGCAGAAGTAGGAGCTCGTGCTGATTTCGAGGTGCCTTCATCGGCCTTGACCACCGTAGATTTTATTCTCCACTCTTTTTTAGTCCTGGTGGGCCAATGGACGGTTGTCGCTTGCTGCTCCTGGACCTGCTCCTTCTTCCTCAGCCTCTGTACCCATCGTTTTTGGGTCTTGGTAAACACGTCGCTTGGGCACCACTGAGGATTCTGGGGTTGATCATCATCTTCGTCGTAACGATCTTGGTGCATCGGCCCTAGCCTTTCATGCACAGATTTTCTTTGCTTGGCTGGCCGATGCGCTTGCCTGCTTGAGCTGCCCTGATAGGAGTCTTCTACATCATTGCACGTAGGGCACTCTTGGATGGATGGCAACCTCATCCCTTTGTTCCAGCAGAACAGGAAAAACTCGCACTCCCAATCTGGGTCGTAGGAGTTGTCTTGATCGGCGTAGTCTTGTGCTTTGTCTTCCCGCCGCCGCTGGTATTTTCTGATCAGGCCCTCCAAGGTCTGATAAGGTCGCTTGCCAATCCGATGGCCATCGCCGTCGGCCCTGTCCGCCCGCACCATGTTGACTGGGAACGGGTGTTCTTCTATCTTCATCGGCCACTTGGCATCATCGATCTTAATCCTGCCCTGCTCGATGGCCGATTGGATCTGTTGTCGGAAGATCTTGCATTCGTTGGTATGATGGGAATATGTATTGTGCCACTTGCAATATCTCCTCTTCTTGATTTCTTCGGCCGATGGCAGTATATGACCTACTGGCAGCTGGATCTGCTTTTCTTGCAGGAGTAAGTCAAATATCTTGTCGGCCTTGTTGATGTCGAAGTCAAACTTATCTTCTTTATCACTTTTCTTGGCCCATTGGCATGTCGTCGACTTCTTCATCCGAGCCCACTTGGCTAGATCGACGTCGGCATCTTCTTCGTCGTCTTCGTCGGAGGCGTACTGATAGACCGTACTGATCTTCTTAGTGAACTTCTTCGCCTCCTGGAATCGCTGCTCGTGGGCCGATACTCGTTGTGCTAGCTGAGCTAGGCTGTCAAATTCCTGAGAGGAGAATCTCTCTCGTATCGGCCCTAATAATCCCTGGAATGCCAGATCGGCCAGTTGAGAATCGGTCAAACTAAGGCTATAGCACCTGTTCCTTATGTCCCTGAATCATTGAATGTATTCCGGGACCGATTCGTCAACCCTCTGCCTGATGGCGGTGAGATCGGACAGCTTCATCTCTTGTACGCCGTTGTAAAAGTATCTATGAAACTATTTCTCCAGGTCGATCCATCCTCTGATGGAATTGCAGGGTAAAGAGGAAAACCATGTAAATGCTGACCCTGACAAAGACAGAGGGAAAAACCTCACCCTCAACGCCTCTATGGCCGATGCCTCCCCACACTGTGCTAGGAATCGGCTCACCTGCTCGTATGTCGAGACGTTGTCCTGCCCTGAAAACTTGGAGAAGTCTGGGATTTTGTATCGGCTTGGCAGTGGCACTCTGTCGAACTCCTCGGGGTACGGATGCCAATACACTGTAGAGCTCTCCTTGGGCTTCAAGCCGAACTGATCTCGCATCACCTCGGCTATCATGTCGGCCCAGTATCCTGTGGGCTGGTGTGAGAAGTCCTGGTGGTAGGACTGCTGCAGGCCCTCTGCCCGATCTTGCCTGGGAGATGTTAACGACGGATTTTGGTAATCGACTTGGAGAGAAAAGAGGAAACCGAAGCAGAGAGGAAGGATTGAGTTGGAGTCGGACCAGGCTTCGTATCGGACCCGGTAATCGTATCGGACTGGGGAGGTGTTGCTATAGATAGCGTATCGGCCGATACGGGTTTGGTTTGGTCGTGGGCCGATACGGGTTGTGAGTTGACAGCGTTAACGTGGGCTTGGTTTGGGCTCGGAATAAGCTTCAAGGAAGTTGCCAAATAGAGATAAAGCTCGGTTTTAGGCAATTGTATCTTGTAAATTAAGTAGTTTAGATCTAATTTGTGGCTTAAGTCTGCCGCAAGGACTTGTTTGTTAGTTGTAGATAAGATCATGCCCTGCAAGGGTTCTGTTGTAACCTCGGGTATAAATATCCCGATAGTTTGTACATGTAAATGGTCTCTCAATCAATCACACAATCAAATCAATCTACTTTTGGCGCATCGCCAACCCTCGTAAGAGGTCGACTCCTGACGAGTTCTTGCTTCCTTAGAGCAAGGTAAGAACTCGTACCCGACGATTTGCATCGTCGGGGCTAGCGTGTCACTTTAGGCACGTTAAGCCCTGATGATGTGATCGTCGTTTATCGTGTTTTAGTTAACCTGGATGTGGTTTGCTAATTCCATCTCGCCAGCGGTTAACTCGTTTTAGGGTTTATTGCCGACGAAGATTGAATTGGTTCACTTGTTTAGGTTATCTAAGGCATCTATCATCCCGAAAAGCAATCGACGGCTTGATTTTCTTTGTGCTAAGTCTTGATTCACACTTTGAGTTGCTATCGACCTTAGTCCTGTTTCGAGATCTAACACGGAGCCTGCTTTCGGTTGTAATTAAGGATAGCGCCGGGGTTTCAGCCGGTCTTATCTAATGCATGTGATTATTTATGTTTTTGCATGTGTTTGCTACTTATACATGTGGATCGACGAATTTAAACGTATCGGTTGCAGGGTGTCTTCAAGATGTCCTGGCGATTGGTGTATTTATATTGGCCGATTGGCTTGTATAAGTTTGCACTAGGGTAATAGCTAGTGTATTTATCTTCATGAAATCCTCAACGGCTGCTTCTAGTAATTTGCCTTAGACATGTTAAAATAGGCCGATGAGATTAGATCTGTTTCAATTTACTTATTATCTTGAGTAAGCCGATACAGCTTTGCCCTATCGGCTGGGCTATTACAGTGTGACATCGGCCTATCGGCCGATCGACCATTGTTTTCTGATATGGTTTACTTGTTTCTTGTTGATTGCAGATCAAATCAACTGGCACGCTCTGCGCACGACTAGGCAAGCCAATTTGGACCTGCACTGGAGTTAAGCAGATCTCCCAGGCCGCCGTGGTAACACGGAACCCGTTTTGTTGCTGGATGGGTCTAAATTCTGCGCCAACACGCTTTTGGCACGCCCAGTGGGACAAAGAGCGCAAACTCTGCAACAACAATAAATCTCCTCAAGATGTCGAAGCAGGTCGAGATTCCGAGGAGAACATCGTCCCTGTGACCGCCGACCAGCTCAATGCAGAGCAGAAGGCTGAGATGGAAAATCTGGTCGAGCAGTTCCAGAATATGAACCTGCAAACATATTCTAGGACTCAGCAAGGTACCTTGATCCAAAAATCCAAGGTAGTTATACCGAGTCCTGGAGATGGAGCTGGCACGTCGGCGGCGGCGCACGACCACACCATCAAGACTGAAGATACTGCAGTGCCGATGTTGCAAAATAGGATTGACTCCGCAGTTCATTCTGCGCTAGTCAACCAATCGGGGATCCTGGTGAACACATTGACCAATACGGTCAAATCGATCCTAGATGGGTCGATTCACCAGTACAAGCCTCAGGGACCGATTTTCTTACCAGAAAATAAGTTCCCTGCCTATCGGACCCTGAGGAACGACCTGAGCACAGCTCAGCCAACAGCGCCGATGCCACCCCCATCGGCACAGCCAACAAAAACACTGCCACTGGTCCTCACAAATCAGACAGGGGGGAGCCCTCAGCACATTACGGAGGAGCAATATGCTCAATGGACCAAGGGGAAGCAACCAGTGATCAAGCCGATGCAGCAAGTTCCGGTTCACCAACCATCGGCCGGACAGCCACAAGCCCCGGTGTTCAGCAATCCTCCACCTCAAGCTGCATACAATGTGCCACAAGGCTACCGGCAGCACACCGCAGGGTAGTACGGCGCGCAAAATCTTGATCACCACTACCAGCCGTACTCCCCCAGGCAGTATCAAGCAGAGGGCTTGCAGCAATCATATCAGCAAGACCTCCCACACCGGCCCGCAGGATACTGGGCCGATATGATAGCTGAAGTGATGCGAGATCAGTTCGGCTTGAAGCCCAAGGAGAACTCTACAGTGTATCGGCATCCGTATCCTGAGGAATTTGACAGAGTGCCACTGCCAGGCTGATACAAGATCCCGGACTTCTCCAAGTTTTCGAGACAGGACAACGTCTCGACGTACGAGCATGTCAGCCGATTCCTAGCACAGTGCGGGGAGGCATCAGCTAGCGAGGCATTGAGGGTGAGGTTTTTCCCTCTGTCCTTATCAGGGTCAGCATTCACGTGGTTTTCATCTTTACCCTGCAATTCCATCAGAGGATGGATAGATCTGGAGAAACAGTTTCACAGGTATTTCTACAATGGCGTACAAGAGATGAAACTGTCCGATCTAACTGCCATCAGGCAACGAGTGGATGAATCGGTCCCAGAGTATATCCAGAGATTTAGAGACATACGGAACAGGTGTTACAGCCTCAGTTTGATCGATTCCCAGTTGGCCGACTTGGCATTTCAGGGATTGCTAGGGCCGATACGCGAGAGGTTCTCCTCGCAGGAATTTGACAGCCTAGTTCAGCTGGAACAACGAGTATCGGCCCACGAGCAACGATTCCAGGAGGCAAAGAGGTTTGCGAAGAAGATTAACACAGTTTATCAGTATGCCTCCGACGATGACGACGAAGAAGACGTTGATGTCGACCTAGCCGAGTGGGCCCGGATGAGGAAGTCAACGACTTGCCAATGGGCCAAGAAGGGCGACAAAGAAGATAAATATGATTTCGACATTAACAAGGCCGATAAGATATTTGACCTGCTGTTGCAAGAAAAGCAAATCCAGTTGCCAGTGGGTCATATATTGCCATCGGCCGAAGAGATCAGGAAACGGAGATGTTGCAAATGGCACAACTCTTATTCACACCATACAAATAAATGCAAGATCTTCAGGCAACAGATTCAATCGGCCATCGAGCAAGGCAGGATTAAAATCGATGATGCCAAGCGGCCGATGAAAATCGAAGGACACCCGTTCCCAGTCAACATGGTGCGGGCGGACAGGACCGATGGCAGTGCCCATTGGACCGGCAAGCGACCTTATCAGACCTCTGAGGGCCTGATTAGAAAATACCAGCGACGGCAGGAAGAACAAGCTCAAGACTACACCGATCAAGACAACTCTTACGACCCGCATTGGGAGTGCGAGTTTTTCCGGTTCTGCTGGAATGAGGGAATGAGGTTGCCATCTATCTAGGAGTGCCCTGCATGCAATGGTGCAGAAGATTCTCATCAGGGCAGCTCAAGCATGCAAGCGCATCGGCCGACCAAGCAAAGAAAATCTGTTCATGAGAGGTTAGGGCCGATGCACCAAGACCAACAGACCGAAGCCAAGGAACAGGTCCAGAACCCTCAATGGTGCCCAAGCGATGTATTCACTAAGACACAAAAACGGCGGGTTCAGAGGCTAAGGAGGAAAGAACAAATCCAAGAGCAACAGGTGGCAATAACCCATCGGCCGGCCAAGACCAAGAAAGAGTGAAGGATAAAATCCACGGTGGTAACGGCCGATGAGGGCACCTCCAATACAGCCCGGGCCTCTACGGCTTCAAAAGGTAAACGAGCGACATCGGCGCCTGTTAACATGGTTTTTATACTGCCAGTAGAGTACAGCGTGCAGGCAGCCGATGAAGCAGTGGCCGACGATGAACCATCTTCGGCTAGGCTACAGTTGTCACCAGATCAAGCCATCTTTGACAAGCCAGTTGACGCCAGCTACAGACACTTGCGGCCGCTATACATCAAGGGATTCATCAATGGGCGGCCGATGACGAAGATGTTGGTCGATGGCGGCGCGGCGGTCAACTTAATGCCATACACAACCTTCAGGAAGCTTGGGAAGGTACCTGAAGACCTTATCAAGACCAACATGGTATTAAAGGACTTCGGTGGCAACGCGTCCGAAGCAAAGGGGGTACTAAACGTGGAACTCACCGTAGGCAGCAAAACAATACCCACTACCTTCTTCGTCTTCGATGGAAAGGGCTCCTACAGCTTGTTGTTGGGACGGGATTGGATCCACGCAAACTGTTGCGTCCCTTCGACAATGCACCAATGCCTCATGCAATGGCAAGGGGACCAAGTTGAGATCGTGCAGGCCGATCGGACAGTACACGTGGCCAATGCCGATCTCGCAGTATGGGAGATGGAGGGAATCGACTGCTTGTCCGGACGAGTCTGGGACGCCGATTTCCTCAAGGTAACTGACTGCGACATCGAGACGATCGAAGATCAAGACAAGCAGTTACTTTAGCAGAGAAGCGCCGTCCGCCGTTGAAGATGAACGAGCTAGTCCCTACACAGATGATGCAGTGGATGAGCTAGATGGCAAGTTGGGACACGGTTTTACGTCGGCCGATGAACTTGAAGAGATTGATATAGGGATAGGTGATAAGCCTAGGCCGACGTACATAAGTGCTAACCTGCCAAAGGAATACAAGAGTAATCTTATAAATCTGTTAAAAGAATTCATGGATTGTTTTGCATGGGAATATCATGAAATGCCAGGATTAAGCCGATCGATTGTAGAACATCGGCTACCAATCAAACCAGGCTATCGGCCGTTTAAACAAGCTCCTAGGAGATTCAAGGCCGATATGCATGAAGCTATCAAGGCAGAGATCACACGACTTTACGATGCCAACTTCATCAGACCTTGCCGATACGCAGAGTGGGTCTCCAACATAGTTCCAGTAGTGAAGAAAAATGGCAAGCTTAGGGTATGTATGGACTTCAGAGACTTGAACAAAGCAACACCGAAAGACGAGTACCCTATGCCTCTAGCCGATTTGCTGGTCGATGCCGCGTCTGGACACAAGGTTATAAGCTTCATGGATGGGAACGCAGGCTACAACCAAATTTTCATGGCCGAAGAAGATATTCACAAAACAGCCTTCCGATGCCCAGGGGCAATCGGCCTATATGAATGGGTTGTCATAACATTCAGTTTGAAGAATGCTGGAGCTACGTATCAGAGGGCCATGAATTATATTTTTCATGATCTCATCGGCTCTTTGATTGAAGTTTACATTGATGATGTCGTCGTGAAGTCACGATAATATGATATGCACTTGGCCGATTTACGCAAGGTACTTGAAAGAGCGAGGAAATATGGCTTAAAAATGAACCCTAACAAGTGTGCCTTTGGCGTATCGGCCGGTCAGTTCCTGGGTTTCTTGGTCCCCGAAAGAGGAATCGAAATTACACAGAAGAATATTGATGCTATAAAGAAAATCAAACCTCCGACGAACAAGACCAAGTTACAATCTCTGCTCGGCAAGATCAATTTTGTTGGGCACTTTATATCGAACCTATCAGGAAGAATAGAGCCGTTTACTCCGTTATTGAAGATAAAAGAGGATGAAGATTTCGTATGGGGTGATAGGCAGCAAAAGGCGCTGGACGATATCAAGGAGTATTTAACTTCTCCACCAGTTCTAATCCCTCCAAAAAAGGGGTTCCTTTCAGACTGTACCTATCGGCCGATGAGAAATCCATCGGCTCAGTCTTGGTTCAGAATATTGATGGTAAGGAAAGAGCCATTTTTTATCTCAGTAGGAGGATGTTAGACGCTGAGACAAGGTACACACCGGTGGAGAAATTATGTTTGTGCTTATATTTTTCATGTACTAAATTGAGGCATTATTTACTTTTCAACGAGTGCATTGTGGTAAGTAAGGCTGACGTGATGAAATACATGTTATCGGCCCCTGTGTTAAAAGAACGAATTGGGAAGTGGATTTTTGCCTTAACAGAGTTTGACGTCAGATATGAATCGGCCAAAGCAGTCAAAGGACAAGCCCTGGCAATTTCATTGTTCAACATAGAGACGAATCAGTTGCATATGCAGATATTGTGCCATGGACATTGTATTTTGATGGATCCGTCTGCAGACATGGATGCGGTATCGGCCTAGTTATCATATCCTCTCGGGGGGCAAGCTTTGAGTTTGCTTTTACTATCAAGCCTTATTATACTAACAATCAAGCAGAGTACGAAGCGGTGCTTAAAGGCTTGCAGTTATTACAAGAAGTCGAGGCTGATTCCGTAGAGATCATTGGTGACTCACAACTGGTAATCAATCAACTTTCTGGAGAGTATGAATGCAAAGATGACATCCTCAAAGTCTACAATGAAGAGTGCAAGGTGTTGCTTCAGGCATTCAAGATCGTAGCGATGAGGCATATACCCAGGAAGCAAAACTTCGAAGCCAATGACCTGGCTCAGGGGGCATCGGGATACAGGCCGATGGCCAAGGATGCACGAGTTCAAATCGCCACCGTGGACGCCGACGACTGGAGATTTGCTATCATTGGTTATTTGAAGAATCCTTCCCAATTGGCGTCACGAAAGATGAAATACAAAGTATTGCAGTATGTCCTATTAGATGATGATTTATACCATCGGACGATTGATGGTGTCTTGCTCAAGTGCCTAGGTCCTAAGGAGGCCAGAGTCGTTATGAGCGAGGTCCATGAAGGGATTTGTGGAACACATCAATCGGCCCATAAAATGAGATGGCTGTTGAAACGCATTGGGTATTTTTGGCCAACCATGCTAGAGGATTGTTTCAAGTATTATAAGGGATGTCAGGATTGTCAGAAGTTTGGAGCAATTCAAAGAGCACCGGCATCGGCTATGCATCCAATCATAAAGTCGTGGCCGTTTCATGGATGGGGAATAGATATGATCGGCCAGATTAACCCGCCATCGAGCAAGGGACACAAATATATCTTGGTGGCTACCGATTACTTCACAAAGTGGGTTGAGGCCGTTCCCCTTAAGAAGGTTGATTTCAAAGATGCAATTCAGTTTGTCAAGGAATTCTTCCATGGAGGGGTCCAGTTCTTCAAGATCGGCTTGGTCATCAATTTTAGCCTTCTTGCTGGATTTTTGGGATTTGCCCTTGGTTGGTGCTTTCCGTTTGGGGTTTTCTTTAATCATCGGCCCCTGAAGTAGCGTTGAGATTTTTGGGGCAGTAAGGCCGATGATGGATTCCAACATGGTTGAGCCTGATGGAGCTATGGCTTGAGCGTAGAAGATCTTCCGTCCACTGTTGCTCACAGATGGAATCGGCTTGTCTGGAACTTGAGGGCTGATGCCTTGGATAAGCTCCGTCACATAAAACCTGGCCGATTGATGAAAAATGTGAGCGGCCCACTCTTGCCACCATGTTTGGAAGTTGATATGAACAAAGGCGTTCAGATGCAATCGGTCGCAATCACCGAGATTTAGGAGCTCAATTTCCAGTGCTTTGCTCATGATCAGTGCCGATGGAATCGTGCCTCTGCTCTCTAGGAGCTTATGAAGGTACAGACTGATGGGGAGTTGCCCGTGCCCGCATTGCCTAGCAGCTATCATTGGGTTGTAAAATTCATAGGACAGGCTGGTGCTTCTTCCCTGAAAGATGCCTACTGGGAGCAGGCACGGAGTGAGGCCGATCATGAATAATTCCCGTGACTCCATGTCGTCATTTATCAAGCTCAGCTGGAGGTCGTCAGGGAGTTCAAAATCTCGGTCCGATGTATAGACAAACATGTCCATCCTGGCTGATGGAGGGCCGGTGAAGAAACGAATGAACCATGTGGACATGTCTTCGGCCGATTGGTCTGCACCTGGATAGACGGAGGCTGCTTCCCCATAGGACATGCATCGTCTGCTCCTGGGATCTTCGTGATCAGCATATTTCGATGGGAAACGCGAATCCGATAGGGGTGGCCGATCAACCATGGTGTTAGTGTGAATGGTTAGCCAGAGTTGAATGAACCACCATGGTCCTCCATGTGCCACGGTCTGTTTTAGCATCAAATCTTGCGTGGCGATGTGGAGTAGCCGATATACAGCTCCCAAAAGGTATCGACCCAAGGGGATTTGTCTCTTGTCGACCAAAGCCTGAGCCAAGTGTTGACAGTTTGTTGTGGGGCCGCAGGTCGATCCACAAAACACAAATCTCTCCAACCAGAATGTCAGGAAGGCTACATGTTCTCGCTCTGAGACCGATCCTTGTTCCATGTGTTCAGAAATGTATCCAGACCAGCCTCCAATTTTCTTGGTCTTTAACTTGTGGCTGCTGTTTATCAGGAGGCTGAAGGGATTGATCTCAGAGTCGATATCTAGTCCTGTCAGTATCTTGACATCTACAAGGGTGGGGGTCATCGGACCCTGCTTGAACATGAAGGCATTCAAGGTATTGGACCAGAAGTAGCTAGCAGCCGACATGAGTGGCTCATTCTTCTTGGTATCGGCCAGGGACAGAGTTATGCATTGGCCGATCCCAATCTCGTCCCAGTGGACTTGCTTGGTGGCAGCGATCCTTTTATGCCAGGTCCTGTATCCGTTCAGCTTCGACGGCCACGACCTGAAGGTATGTTTCCATGCAGAAACAGTGGGCTTGGCTTGCCTGAAGGGGATTCTGTCGGTCTCGGCGTTGATCAGCCAAGTCGGGTCACAGTCGCCCATGGGGCCTAGCAGGAAGCGGTGAGATTTGTCGTCGGTGGGGATTAAGATTTGGTTTTTGAAGACCTAAATCATGAGAATGACGATGAAGATATGAGACCCGGGGGGCAGAGAGTAAAACCCTAACTTGGAGAAATCGGCGGAAGAAAGGCGATAATGTGGATTTTGAAGGAATTGACTTACCGCAGGGATCTCGGAGGCGTAGAACGGGGCGGAGGCCATCGTTGTTGTCGGAGGGGTTGCTGTGAAGGGGGTCGATGTTGACGAGACACCGAGGGGTCTCCGGAGTTGAAGAACACGAAGAGTTTGTTGAATCGGCGGTGAAAGGATTCGAATCTGGATCTGTGCGGTTTTCAGATTAGACCTAGCAAAGAAGTCGATGAGTTCCTCGGAGCTAATTCCACCACATTTTATAATGAAGCGGAATTCGGGGGCATGTGTTAACGACGGATTTTGGTAATCGACTTGGAGAGAAAAGAGGAAACCGAAGCAGAGAGGAAGGATTGAGTTGGAGTCGGACCAGGCTTCGTATCGGACCCGGTAACCGTATCGGATTGGGGAGGTGTTGCTATAGATAGCGTATTGGCTGATACGGGTTTGGTTTGGTCGTGGGCCGATACGGGTTGTGAGTTGACAGCGTTAACGTGGGCTTGGTTTGGGCTCGGAATAAGCTTCAAGGAAGTTGCCAAATAGAGATAAAGCTCGGTTTTAGGCAATTGTATCTTGTAAATTAAGTAGTTTAGATCTAATTTGTGGCTTAAGTCTGCCGCAAGGACTTGTTTGTTAGTTGTAGATAAGATCGTGCACTGCAAGGGTTCTGTTGTAACCTCGGGTATAAATATCCCGATAGTTTGTACATGTAAATGGTCTCTCAATCAATCACACAATCAAATCAATCTACTTTTGGCGCATCGCCAACCCTCGTAAGAGGTCGACTCCTGACGAGTTCTTGCTTCCTTAGAGCAAGGTAAGAACTCGTACCCGACGATTTGCATCGTCGGGGCTAGCGTGTCGCTTTAGGCACGTTAAGCCCTGATGATGTGATCGCCGTTTATCGTGTTTTAGTTAACCTGGATGTGGTTTGCTAATTCCATCTCGCCAGCGGTTAACTCGTTTTAGGGTTTATTGCCGACGAAGATTGAATTGGTTCACTTGTTTAGGTTATCTAAGGCATCTACCATCCCCAAAAGCAATCGACGGCTTGATTTTCTTTGTGCTAAGTCTTGATTCACACTTTGAGTTGCTATCGACCTTAGTCCTGTTTCGAGATCTAACACGGAGCCTGCTTTCGGTTGTAATTAAGGATAGCGCCGGGGTTTCAGCCGGTCTTATCTAATGCATGTGATTATTTATGTTTTTGCATGTGTTTGCTACTTATACATGTGGATCGACGAATTTAAACGTATCGGTTGCAGGGTGTCTTCAAGATGTCCTGGCGATTGGTGTATTTATATTGGCCGATTGGCTTGTATAAGTTTGCACTAGGGTAATAGCTAGTGTATTTATCTTCATGAAATCCTCAACGGCTGCTTCTAGTAATTTGCCTTAGACATGTTAAAATAGGCCGATGAGATTAGATCTGTTTCAATTTACTTATTATCTTGAGTAAGCCGATACAGCTTTGCCCTATCGGCTGGGCTATTACAGTGTGACATCGGCCTATCGGCCGATCGACCATTGTTTTCTGATATGGTTTACTTGTTTCTTGTTGATTGCAGATCAAATCAACTGGCACGCTCTGCGCACGACTAGGCAAGCCAATTTGGACCTGCACTGGAGTTAAGCAGATCTCCCAGGCCGCCGTGGTAACGCGGAACCCGTTTTGTTGCTGGACGGGTCCAAATTCTGCGCCAACAGGAGAGTACGGTTGGAAGTGATGATTCAAGTTCTGTGCATCGTACTGCCCTGCAGTATACTGCTAGTAGCCCTGCGGCGCATTGTATGCAGTCGTGACGGAGGGTTACTAAACACGGGGGCTTGAGGTTGTCCGGCCGATGGTGGGTTTACTGGGACTTGCTGCATCGGCTCGATCACCAGTTGTTTCCCCTTTGTCCATTGCGCAAATTATTCCTCCGTGATGTGTTGGGGACTTCCTCCCGCTTGTTTGGCCAGGACCAGTGGCATGGTTGGCACCGGCTGAGCCGATGGAGGCGGGATCGGCGCCGTCGGCTGTGGGGTTGAACTCAAATCGGTCCTCAGGGTCCGATAAGCAGGGAACTTGTTTTCAGGCAAGAAAATCGGCCCTTGAGGTTTGTACTGGTGAATTGAGCCATCTAGGATTGATTTGACCGTATTGGTCAATGTATTCACCAGAATCCCCGACTGGTTGACTAGCGCAGAGTGGACTGTGGAGTCGATGCGGTCTTGCAATGTCGGCGCGACGTTCTCTTCAGTTTTGACGGCGTGGTCATGGGCTGCTGCCGACGTGACGGAGACGACGTTCTCCTCGGAGATCTCACCCTGCTTTGACATCTTGTAGTGGTCTTCTTGTTGTCGCGAAGCTTGTGTTCGTTTGGTCCCATCGGGCGTGCCAAAAGCGTGTTGGCGTAGAATTTTGACCCGCCTTGCGACCAAATGGGTTCCACATTTCCACGGCGGCCTGGGAGGTTTGCTTTACTCCAATGCAGGTCCAAAGGCTTGCCTAGCTGCGTGTAGGGCGTGCCAGTTGATTTGATCTGCAATCAACAAGATAAACAAGTAAACCAGGTTAGAAAACAATGACCGATCGGCCGTTAAGCCGATGTCACATTGTCGTGGCCCAGCCGATAGGGCAAAGCTATATCGGCTTACTCATGATAAAGCGAGATTATAGCATGAATCTAATCTTATCGGCCTTCATCAACATACTGATGTCAATTAATGGCATCGGCCGATAAGGGATAATAAAGATAACTACACTAGCTAATACTCTAATGTGAATCTGTATGAACTAATCAACCAACATAAACCTACTGATCACAGATAAACCCTAAAGAGTAATCTATAACAAATACATTTATATTCATCAATTCATTCATGTTGATGGCAGACACACATAAAAACCTTAGGATAATCATATGTATCAGGTAAGACTGGCTGAAACCCCAGTGCTATCCTTAATTACAACCGAAAACAGGCTTCGAGTTAAATCTCAAAACAGGGCTAAGGTCGATAGCAACTCAAAGTGTGAATTGAGACTTAACACAAAGAAAATCAAGTCGCAGATTGCTTTTGGGGATGGTAGATGCATTGAAAGATCTAACCAAGCATAGTAATTAAACCGCCATCGGCAACAAACCCTAAAACGAGTAAATCGCTGGCGAAGCATAATTAGGACACTTGTCAAGATCATTCAAAACATGATAAACGACGATCACATCATCGAGGCTTAACGTGTCTAAAGCGACACGTTAGCCCCGACGATGTAGATCGTCGGGCACGAGTTCTTACCTCTGCTCTGGGGAAGCAAGAACTCGTCGAGATTAACCTCTTGCGAGGGTTGGCGATGCACCGAAAATAGATTGAAACAAACTAATTGTTGTATTGAGTTGTGAGAGAGTTTCTATGTACATACTACCGGGATATTTATACCCGAGATTACAACATGGTCCTTGTAGGACACGATCTTATCTCTAACTAACAGACAAGTCTTTGCGAAAAACTCTTGCCAAAGATTAGATCTAAGCCTACTTGATTTACAAGATACATTTGCCTAAAACCGAGCCTTATCTCTATTTGGCAGCTTCCTTGAAGCTTATCCTGAGCCCAAACTAAGCCCACGCTGACTCTGTCAACTTCCAGCCTCTATCGGCCAATGACCATATTGAATCCGTATCGGCCGATACGCTCTTCTTGGTAGCGCCTCTCCCAGTCTGATACGCTTACCGAGTCCGATACGAGACTTGGCCCTTCTCTCCGCGTCGGTTTCCTCTTCCTTCTTCGGGCCGATTACGAAAATCTGCTATTAACAGCAGGCCAACGATAAAGACGTAGACACCCAACAACGACGGTGTGACCAACCAACCATGAAGGCGGGGACACCAATCGGCGGCGGCGAAGGCGAGCCGACGGTGAAGACATGAACGCTCAACAACAGTGGTGTGACCAACCAACCGTGTAGATGGAAACACCAATCGACGGCGGCGAAGGCAAGCCGACGATAAAGACATAGACGCCCAACAACGGTGGTGTGACCAACCAACCGTGTAGGTGGAGACACCAGTCGGCGGCGGCGAAGGAAGGCCGACGATGAAGACGTAGACGCCCAACAACGGTAGTGTGACTAACCAACCGTGTAAGCGGAGACACCAGTCGACAACAGCAAAGGCAGACTGACGATGAAGACGCAGATGCCCAACAGCGGTGGTGTGACCAACCAACCGTGTAGCGGAGACACCAGTCGGCGGCGGCGAAGGCAAGCCGACGATGATGTTGTGACTGATCCATTCCCGAAGCATAGGAGATAAGCTTATAGCCATGAATCCCTACTATGCATATCTGGATTTGGATCCTGCATTATAAATATTTAGGATGAGTAGTATTTGATGTAAATATAATACTTGAGGAAAATTCAAGCATTTTAAAATATTTATAAATATGTATTTTTCCTCTTGTTGGTTTTGATTTCCCCGAGTAGATGACTCATCACGTTTAAACACTCTGGCCAACTAGTCATTGACATGAGTTCGTCATTAATGGAACAAAGTTTCACATATCAGAATTTACTATTCAGGTACTTCTGTAGTTGTTAAGAGCAGAAAACAAATTATCTTATCTCTATGCTTTTGATTTCTTCCGAGTAATACTTAGCACCTTGCGTTATACACTCCATCCAACGAGCCCCCGGGTGCTAGGATTCGGCCCAAGGGCAACTATCCATTGACAAACCAAACGGAAAGCATAGGGAAATAGAGTTTCATAACTCGATCGGCACTTTTTTACTTGGATTATTTCGCAAGCAATCGAGATAAACATTATAAAAATTGTTGCAAAAATATGATATAACATCTGTAGTCCCCGACTCACTGCTCAATGGAGGACCAGTTGATGTAGTGAGGCAGAGGAAAAAGAAAATATCATAAAAAATTAATGATGACTAAGCTTTTTGATATTTCCACCGGTGACGGCAGAGGTGGCCGATCAAGGGACAAGGTCGTCCATCAATGGCGATGAAGACACCAAACGAGGAAGCAGCGTGAAGGCGACCGATGGTGGAGGTGAAGATTCCCAACAACGTGAGAAAGATGCACTGCCATAGAAGTGAAATACCAGCCGGCAACGGAATTCCCCAATCGTGGAGACGAAGAAACCAGTTGGCGACAACGAAGACGACCGACGATGAAGACGATGTCGCCATCAACAATGGCGGCGGAGTACACCATCCGTGGAGGCAAAGAAACCAATCAACGGCGGTGAAGGCAACCAGCGGTGAAGTCGATGTCGCCCTCAGCAATGGCGGCGAAGTACACCATCCGTGGAGACGAAGTAACCAGTCGGCGATGACGAACACGACCGACGGTGAAGATGATGTCGCTATCAACAGTGGCAGCGGAGTACACCAACTGTAGAGACGAAAAACCAGTCGGCGGTGACGAAGACGACCGACGATGAAAATGATGTTGCCATCAGCAACGGCGGTGAAGTACACCAACCGTAGAGGCGAAAAAACCAGTCGGCGGTGACGAAGATGACCCACGATGAAAACGCTGTCGTCATCAGCAACAGCGGCAAAGTACACCATCCGTGAAGATGAAGAAACAAGTCAGCGATGACAAAGACGACTGACGATGAAGGCGATGTCGCCATCAGCAACGGTGGCGAAGTACACGATCCGTGGAGACGAAGTAACCAGTCGGCGATGACGAAGACGACCGACGGTGAAGATGATGTTGCTATCAACAGCGGCGGCGGAGTACACCAACCATGGATATGAAGAAACCAGTTGGCGATGACGAGGACGACCGACGATGAAGGCGATGTCGCCATCAGCAACGGCGGCGGAGTACACCATCCGTGGAGACGAAGTAACCAGTTGGCGATGACGAAGACGACCGATGGTGAAGATGATGTCGCTATCAACAGCGGCAATGGAGTACACCAACCGTGGATACGAAGAAACCAGTCGGCGATGACGAAGACGACCGACGGTGAAGGCGATGTCGCCATCAGCAACGGTGACGGAGTACACCATCTGTGGAGACGAAGTAACCAGTCGGCGATGACGAAGACAATTGACGGTGAAGATGATGTTGCTATCAATAGCGGCGACGGAGTACACCACCCGTGGATATGAAGAAACTAGTCGGCGATGACGAAGACGACGGACGGTGAAGATGATGTCACCGTCAGCAACGACGGCAGAGTACACCATCTGTGGAGACGAAGTAACTAGTCGGTGATGACGAAGACGACCGACGGTGAAGATGATGTCGCTATCAACAGCGTCGGCGGAATACACCAATGGTGGGTACGAAGAAATCAGTCGGCGATGACGAAGACGACCGACGGTGAAGGTGATGTCGCCATCAGCAACGGCGATAGAGTACACCATCAGGGGAGACGAAGTAACCAGTCGGCGATGACGAAGACGATCGATGGTGAAGATGATGTCGCTATCAATAGCGGCGGCGGAGTACACCACCCGTGGATACGAAGAAACCAGTTGGTGATGACGAAGACGACCGACGGTGAAGGCAATGCCGCTATCAACAACGGTGGCGAAGTACACCAACCGTGGATACGAAGAAACCAGTCGGTGATGATGAAGACGACCGACGGTGAAGATGATGTTGCTATCAACAGCGGTGGCGGAGTACACCTACCGTGGAGGCGAAAAACCAGTCGGCGATGACGAAGACGACCGACGGTGAAGAAATCCGGTGATATCGGAGATTAAATCATTGATCACGTCGAGATCGATCTCCCCAGCTAGACTGAATCTGTGGCGGAGACTTAGGGCAAAAACAAATCTGGCAGCATTGGAGATTGGTTCCATCGCACTCGTCGACGGGAAACTCGGCGCCACCCCTACCTGGCGCGCTAACTGTCGAAACTGGAATTCGGCAATAATAAAAGGGGGTAGCGCACGAGATCTAAAAGTGGATGGATGCAGAAGACAAAGATTTATACAGGTTCAGGCCCTCTCAATGAGAGGTAATACCCTACTCCTGATTGGGGATTGTATCCGTCGGGTGTATATTGATCTGACGATCAAGTTGTGAATATCTCTGTGATTATCTTGTGATCATCTTGTGATCTTGCCCCTAGAGGGCTCCCTGCCCACCTTATATAGGTTGGGAGGCAGGGTTATAAGGAGGAAACCTAGTCATATACGACATTAGTTTCATAATCTATTACATGATAGTACTCAATCAGGACTCTAGGCCATGCCATAGAACACAAGGCAATATTATGACCAAGTCCTACTCTTTACACAATATATGGATCCGACCCATCCCCTTTCTCTAGTCAAATATGGAGGCCGTGTGGGTACCCGGTAAATACAGGGAAAATGTGTACAGGGACTTTTAGTTGTTCAAGGTTGTACCTTTCTCTTCAGTTGAAATGGAGTAGTAACAACATGCATGAATTGTCAGCCTCTACACGGACATATATCAAGTGCTTTGTTGAGATTATGGGTACCATATATCCACACGGCTAGCTTATCCGACTGATTATAGGAGATAGGTTATAGATGAGTATCATGTATAGGCTTAGGACTTAAGTATTACGTTACCTTGTGTATTAAGGAACGGTTTATAGTTCTAAGTCGGGAGTATTATAGATAATGCTTAGGAGTCCTATACCATATGTAGGTTGGTCTCCGACTTGTGAGCTTGCCCTCTGAACCTATATAAAGAGGGCAAGACGTCCCTTGAGGGGCATAGAGGCAATAGCAATTAGCTAAGCTTTTCTTCATACACAACTTGATCACAAGATCAATACATAACTCGGCGGATACAATCCCCGAAACAGGAGTAGGGTATTACTTCTTTATAGAAGGCCTGAACCTGTCTAAATTCCTTTGTCTACTAACCCATCGTGTTTGGTACTTGTGTGCTACCCCCATTTCTCATTGCCAAAATCAGGGTTTCGACAGTTGGCTCGTCAGGTAGGGAGGCATCAAGTTTTTTTTCTTTTCGCCGACAAGCGCGATGGGATCTACATCAGGCATCGACGACTTCGCCTTCCCACCAGGACAGGCGTACCACTTCAGCAGCCTCGACTTCATCACCGACAGCTTCGGCAAGATTTCTCTCCTTGACACGGATCCGAACCAGTCAGGAGGAGAAAACCACTTGGCGTCGTTTGGATTACCGAACGCCACTGAGATCTACTCCAACTTCCTCTCTTCCGAGTCGAATCCAAACCACTCGGGAGAACTTTTCGCATCGACGCCACGCTGTGGTCCAAGCTCCAGGAAGATCACCGTCGTGATTCAACCTCTCGAATCATGCTCATCCACCAAGATCGCCGATTACATCAGCTTTTCTGACTTCGATGATCTTTACAACATCTCCAAGGAGAACATCGACAACTCCGACTTCGACAACAACTATACTTCGCTATTTTTCAATGTTCTCATGGCCGACATAGGAGAGACTGACTCGGCCGTGGCCCGCAGGGCTATGAAAGAGGAATGAGCCAAGTTCGAAGAGGAGCGCAAGTGTAAGGAGGAGGAAGTCAAGCGTAAAGAAGATAACGACAAGAGAAGGCGAGATCTGAGGGCGGCCGGGCGCTCCGCCCACGACGCCATACTTCACACCCGAGTCGACAACACCAACGTCTTCCTAACGCCCCAACAGAACGCGGTCGCTGCACTCACCCTCATCGACACCGTCATGGACGTAGCACCCCCCAACGTGACTCCAATCCTAGACAAAGTCAAGACCATGGTCGCTGCTACAGCCCCACTTGGCGCTGCCACGGGCACTGCTTGGGGAGTCACCGAGTCCATCACCGAAACACCTGATGGTAGTCGTATACCACTGCTGCGATCCAAGGATTACCGAAGACCCGAGCATAGCAAGACCCCTGGCAAGTCTAACGATGTCCGTCGTCATGCAATTTGGAAGCATCGAGACCTGTCGGCCAACTCTCGCGAGAGATATCACGGCCGACCACCCATCCATGACCGAATCTGCTATGACAATTGCTCCAGTTACCAGAGTGGCTCTCGAAGGCCCGCGCCGAGTGATTTGAGGAAGGTACTCCACCGGCATTATCGCGAGCGGAATAAGCCTTATTATGAAGATTGAAGGAATTCCTGCAATGAAGAAGTACCCGCATTCACTCGGGACCTGCGTCGAGTGAATTGGCCGAGTGGTTTCAAGCCCACTGGGATCGAGAAATATGACGGCAAAACCAACCCCGAGTCGTGGTTGACCGTCTACACTCTCACAATTCGCGCAGCAGGAGGAGATAGCAAAGCCAAGGCAAATTACCTACCCGTCGCTCTCGCCGACTCGGCCAGAAATTAGCTCGCAAGTTTACCAAGGGGTTCAATCGATTGGAGCGAGCTTCGTTATCACTTCATCGCCAATTTTCAAGGTACCTTTGAAAGGTCTGGGACTCACTTCGACCTCTACAACGTAATCCAGAAGCCCGACGAATCTTTAAAAGATTACATTCGGCGTTTTTCGGAGAAGCGAAACAAGATTCCCGACATCACCGACGACGTCATCATAGCCGATTTTTAGAAGGGTGTTCGCAATGAATTCTTAATCGGCAAATTTAGGCGTAAGCCTCCAAAGACACTCAAAAAGATGTTCGAGACGGCCAATTCCTATGACAAGTCGGACGACGCAATCAAAGCATCACGTCAAGACAAGCAATCAGGGAGTAGCTGGCGCCCCAAGAAGGACAACGACAATGGCAACGGTGGCCAAAAAAATCACAAACGTAAGCTCGAGGATCTGGTCGCCGCAACATCGAACTACCAACAACAACGTCCACGCGTCAGCGCCTACGACAAGATCATGAATGCTCAATGCACTCATCACCCGAATCACAAACATGCGGCCAAGGACTGCTTCATCTATAAACAGTTCGCCGAGCATTATGCTGCCCAACTTCAGAAGCCAACAGACAGAGCCGGTACCTCAGGAACCAAGAAGGATGATACAAATGGTGGCTCAGAACCCTTCCAAGACCACAAGACCGAGTTAAACCACATTTTCGGAGGGCCACTTGCATACGAATCAAAACGGAAGCAGAAATTGACTGATAGAGAAATCAATGCAGTTCAGCCTGAAGTCCCACGTTACCTACGATGGTCGAAGGTGGCTATTACGTTCAACCGCTCGGATCATCCTGACCGAGTGGTTCACTCGGGGCGGTATCCCCTGGTACTAGACCCAATGGTCCACAACGTCAAGCTCAAGCGTGTCCTCATTGATGGCGGCAACGCCCTCAATATCCTCTTCGCCAAGACACCGGACGAGATGCAAATCTCAAGATCCGAATTAAAGCCAAGTTCAGCCCCTTTTCCTGGAGTCATCCCAGGGCTGTCGTCTACGCCACTCGGGCAAATCACTCTTCCAGTCACTTTCAGCACTTGGGACAATTTCCATACAGAGAACGTCAGCTTTGAAGTCACCGACTTTGAAGCAGCTTACCACGCAATTCTTGGAAGACCTGCGCTCGCCAAATTCATGGCAGTCCCACACTACACTTATCTGATGATGAAGATGCCCGGACCTAATGGAGTCATCTCCTTACGCAGCGACGTCAAGCAAGCCTTCACCTGTGACAAGGAAAGCTGCGACATGGCCCAATCTTACGAGAGATTACTTGGCCAACAGGAGGTCCGACTAGCCACATCAACATCGGAAGAAGGCGTAATCCCAACAAATAAGTTGGCCAAGATGGGAGAAGGTGACGCCAAGATGAAAAAGATTCCACTCGATCCTTCTGAGCCCTCCAAGGCTGCTATAATAGGCGCTGAGCTAGATTGTAAATAGTAAAGCGCGCTCATCACCTTTCTACAAAATAATAAAGATATATTTGCTTGGAAACCATCCGATATGCCTGGTATTCCTAGAGAGGTGATTGAGCACTCACTAAATATCAAAGAGGATGCAAAACCTATCAAACAACGGCTTCGCCGCTTTGCGCAAGATCGAAGAGACGCTATTAAGGAGGAACTCGCCAAGCTTTTGGTGGCTGGATTCATCAAGGAAGTTTACCACCCCGACTGGTTGGCCAACGCGGTTCTAGTGCAGAAGAAGATAGGACAATGGCGCATGTGTGTCGATTACACCGACCTTAAGAAGTCTTGCCCCAAGGATCCATTTGGTTTGCCCCGCATTGATCAAGTCGTTGACTCAACCGCTAGCTGTAAGCTTTTGAGCTTCCTTGATTGTTACTCAGGATACCATCAAATAAGTTTGAAGGAGTCCGACTGCTTGAAGACATCATTTATCATCCCGTTTGGAGCGTATTGTTACATCACGATGCCGTTTGGTCTTAAAAACGCTGGAGCTACATATCAGCACATGATCCAGAGATGTCTTTAGACTCAACTCGGGAGGAACGTGGAAGCTTACGTTGATGATGTCATCATTAAAACCAAGCAAAAACAGGATTTGATTGCCGACTTAGAAGAAACTTTTTCAAATATTCGAGCCTTCAGAATGAAGTTAAATCCAAAGAAGTGTACTTTCGAAGTACCGTCAGGGAAGCTGCTTGGTTTTATGGTGTCTCACCGTGGTCATGAAGCCAACCCAGAGAAGATCAACGCCATTCAGAACATGAAGCCGCCGAGTACCCAGAGGGATGTCCAAAAGCTTACCGGATGCATGGCAGCTTTAAGCCGGTTTATTTCTAAATTCGGAGAATGTGGCATGCCTTTCTTCAAGTTGCTCAAGAAAACAAACGACTTCAAGAATTTCCTCACAACACCACCCGTGTTAGCCTCACCGTATTCTCAAGAGCCATTGTTACTCTATGTGTCTGCAACTTTTCAGGTGGTCAGCACGATCCTGGTCGTAGAACGAGAGGAGGAAAGACGAACCCAGAAAGTTCAAAGGCCAATTTATTTCGTTAACGTGGTGTTGGCTGGATCCAAAACACACTATCCCCAGGTACAGAAATTATTATATGGAGTTTTAATTACTGTCAGAAAGTTAGCTCATTATTTCCAAAGTCATTCGGTTACTGGGGTTACATTCTTTCCACTCGGCGATGTCATTCATAATCGGGAGACTGCTGGGCGTATTGTGAAGTGGGCTTTGGAATTGATGCCGTTAGATATTACTTTCAAAGCAAGGACATCTATTAAGTCCCAGATCCTGGCCGATTTCATCACCGAGTGTACCGAGTGCCAAGGAGATGTACCTAGGGAGGAGTCTCAATACTGGACTATGTATTTTGATGGGTCTAAGCGAGTTACTGGTACAGGGGTTGGAGTTGTCTTAATCTCTCCAACTGGCGAAAGACTGCGGTATGTTCTTCAGATACATTTTGCGGCTTCACACAATGTGGCTGAGTATGAAGCTTTACTTCACGGACTGCGACTTGATGTATCTCTCGGTATACGGCGTATGATTGTACGAGGAGATTCCCAATTGGTGGTAAATCAGGTGATGAAGGATTGGTCTTGCTTAAACGACAATATGGCTGCTTATCGTCAAGAAGTTCGTAAGCTAGAAGACAAGTTTGATGGCTTGGAGTTATCACATGTTTTAAGGCATAACAACAAAGCGGCAGATCTGCTAGCTCAGTTCGGCTCTAGACGAGAGGCTGCTCCAACATATGTTTTTGTAGAGCATCTCCACGAGCCGACTGTTGCTAAAAAGCGAGCTACTGAAGAGGAGGTTACAAACCAGGTTTCTATGCTTGATGCTGACTGGAGGACAGCCTTTATCAATTTTCTGACTCGGCAGGTGTTACCCTAAGATCGAGATGACGCAGAGCGAGTCCGACGGCGTAGTCAGAATTATGTCATGGTTGCTTCGAAGTTGTACTGGAGAAGTCTATTCAGGGTTTTGTTAAGATGTGTTACACCTGAGAAAGTTTGACAATTGTTGCAGGATATTCACTCGGGAATTTCTGGCAGTCATGCTGCAGCACGTACTTTGGAGGGAAAGCTTATCGGCAAGATTTTTTCTGGCTCACGGCAGTTACCGATGCGGATAAAGAGGTTCGAACCTGTGAAGGTTGTCAATTTTTCACTCGACAAAGTCATGTTTCAGCCCGAGAGTTGCAAATGATTCCGCCTTCATGGCTCTTTGCAGTTTGGGGTCTGGATATGGTTTGTCCCTTCAAAAAGGCTTAGGAGGTTTTACGCATCTGTTCATTGCAATTGACAAGTTTTCTAAGTAGGTTGAAGCTAGGCTAATTGCTAAAATTACTGCAGATAAGACACAGATTTTGTCCTAAATATTGTGCACCGGTTTGGTATTCGAAATAGGATTATTACTGATAATGGGACTCAGTTCACTGGAGGAGTGTTTAAAGAATTTTGTGAAGATTTTGGAATTAAGATTTGTTATGCATCAATAGCACACTCTAGAAGCAATGGATAGGTCAAACATGCTAATGGTATGGTTCTTCAGGGTATTAAGGCCCGAGTCTTTGACAGATTGCGCCCTTATGCTGGTAGATGGGTTCAAGAGTTGCCTCCAGTTTTGTGGTCATTACGGACTACGCCCAGTCGGGCCACGGGTCAGTCGCCTTTCTTTTTAGTTTATGGGGCTGAAGCCATGTTGCCGAGTGAGATGGAATTCGAATCTCTTCGAGTTTGTAATTTCAATGATAAGCGTTGTGATGACTTAACTCGACTGGAAGAAGCTAGTGAAGCTGCACTTGTTCAGTCGGCGAGGTATCTCCAAGGACTTCGGCGTTATCATAATTGTAATGTTCAATTACGAGCATTTATTGTTGGTGATATGGTTCTGAGAAAGATTTAGACGACAAAGGATAGACAGAAATTATCTCCATTATGGGAAGGACCTTTCATAATTGCTGAAGTCACTCGGCCAGGGGTGTATCGTTTAAAGCATGAAGATGGATCGATTGTGGAGAATTCATGGAATATTGAACACCTTCGTCGATATTATACTTAACTACAATTTTCTGTACTATGTTCTTCTCGACTGCCGACTTCAAGTAAGTTGTCTTCTTGAGTTGTCAGTCGGGGGCTATGCATATTAATAAAGTATGAGGTTTGTTTTGATTTGGTTTATCATTGTTTTTTGTTCTGATTTGAGTCAAGTGAATAAGGACTGAAAATTTTTTGATGACTTAATCAAGTTTTAGGCTTGGTGAAAGTCGGACGAAAATTTTTAAGAAATTAAATGCAAGATTCAAATCACGGCATAAGCATAAATAAACTGATAAATTACAAGTTGGATCATAAGAGTGTTTTATATCAAGAATCTATCCCTGGACGTTTTCAACTACGTCAGCAGCTATCGTCTTGGCAGACTCCTAAGCTTCATTTATCAGTTCTAAGGCTTGCTCATCAGAAGTGTCGTCTGCAAAGCCATCTCCTATAGAATTTATATCTAATCGGGGATAGAATGACTTTGTCATCGCCAGAGTTTGACTCGCACTCATGGTAGCAGCATCAGTGATTTTATCCAGATATTTTTTAGGAGTTGTACTGAGTTTGTCAAAGATCTCAAGTGCATCTTCAGCACTTGTTCCAAAGCCGTTCTGATAGATTGCTGTCAGGATTGGAGTGGCTGCATTAGCAATATCATCTCTAATTCTCTCAGCCCTTTGGACCTTTTTAGCAAAGACTTCGAACTGAGCATGTGATTTAACCTTGTTGGCTGTAAGATTGACAATATTCTGATTATATTGATGACCAAGACAAGCCGTATCAAGAATATGAGTTCTATGAGGTTACCTTCAAGCTCTGCTATAGCTTTAGCCTTGTCAGTTTCAAGCTTGGCGTTATTATTTTCTGCTTTCTTCAATTGGGCCTTGAGGGATTCAATCTCAGTCAAATTGGCTGGTACATGAAGACATAGTGTTAATAGAGGTAAATGGATCAATTAAGAGCAGATGAGTTAATTTTTCTTACCTCCAATTGAACCACGAAGCTCTAAGTTCATGTCTCGTAGCTTGCTTATTTCTTCCCGCAAGACAGTTTCTCTGGCTATGGCTTCCTCCTTGGCTTCTTTGAGTTCTTGTTGGATATTCTCTAAGGAATCAACATGAGGAACGAGCTTTTCTAAGGTATCGGATTTAGCCTGGGAGCGACGATATATTCTCTACATCATAAAAAGCAAGTCAGTTGGTTGTATGAGAATCATCAATTGAGGTATGAGGGGTTTCTTCTTACATTCATCAATCGAGTGGCTTCATTAAGACTGGCAACAAGCAAATCTCGTTCTTCAGCTTCTTTTTGCTTGTTTAGTATGATGCCCTGTTTTTTGCCTTCCGCATCACGCCACTCAATCTTAATTGGAGGCAATGAGTCTTCTGTGGATTTCAGCCGGAGGATCTCTTCATCTTCTATAGTTGTTTGTTCTAAAGGAAGATATGAATGACAGAACTCAGGAGGCATGTTTAAGACGAAGATTTAATGATTGGCTGATTTACCTGTTGTCGCTTTTGGATGGTTTTCTTGAGTGGCAGCATCCCTAGTTGCTTGATCTTTGTTGATTTCTTCAGAAATTGATGGCAGATTTTCAACTGGTGTTCCTTGGCTGACTGGAACTTGCTTTTCCCTGTTCTACTGGTTTCCAGTCGGGGGTCCTTGAACTGATGTTTGTTCAGAAGAACCCGACTGGTTTCCAGTCAGGGGCTCCTGGCTAGGAGCTGTCTCACTCAGAAGTGGGTTCTGGGACCCTTGATCTGTGGTCTCTTAGTTTTCTGACCTTGCGGCTGGAGTTGGTTTTCCCGTCTGGCCGGTGGGATCTATGTCTTGAGGTTTCCTACAGAAGATGATACATGGTATTTAGAATGGAGTTAAAAGAGTTTTCCATGAGAAGACAATGCAAGTCATGTGAGGGATACCTGTTGGATTTTCTGATTTTTGGAGCGGATCTGCTGGATGGCCTAGGCGAGCTGGCTTTAGGAGTTTGGACTTCGTTAGATTCTTCGTCCATGTTATCAATGATTAATTTTCTCTGCTTGCTCGCACGTTTGCTGTTTTCTTCGACTGCAGCTACGACTCTCTTGTTTTTCGTTTGGGGTTTGATCTTTGGGCCACCAGTCGGTTTCTTGATAGTCGGATGGGCTGGCACATCATCATGATATACCTTGTATGGTCGAGAGATGATCAGAGCATTTGCCTACAAACAATGTCCTCTTTAAGAGATATTGATGAGTATGGCGAAATAAAAGTCATTAAAGTTGCAGAGTTTACATACTGGAGGAGGTGGTCGATGAATATTGTATGGAAGAACATGCAGTTTGTTGTTGTAGTCAACTACAATCCCAGTGGAGAAGATTTTGTACATGCGAGAGCACAAGACTTGGAAGTTTAATGACTCCCGATCTTCCCGGTTGGGGTCACTCTGTCCTTCATACTCAAAAGTTGGCTTGGATCTTTCTTTTATGGGGGCTAGTCGCGATTTGATGAAGTGTCGAGTGATCTGTTCTCCTTGGAGTCCCTTATTCCTTATTTCGAGAATTTTTGCCAGAAGATTATTTGCTTCTATCCAGTCTTGACCCTCGGGTAAGGCAATCTAGTTGGCCCGTTGGATTGGTGGAAGGCTGATAAAGTCAGGTAAGCTGGGAGTAGGGTTGGAAATGTAGAATCAGTTTGCGTGCCAACCTTTGTTGGAGGTTTTCAAGGGAAGAGGAAAGTAGTCTTTGTGGAGAGTGCCGCGGAGTTGGAATCCCGCACCGCCGACAACACAGGGGTTATCTTTGGTTGGATGGGCTTTAAGAGAAAACATGCGGCGAAAAAGATTGAAGTGGGGATAGATTCCGAGAAAGACTTCGCAAACATGGATAAAGATGGCGAATTGTAGTACAGAGTTTGGGTTTAGATGATAAATTTTGATGCCATAATAATCCAGGATGCCATGGAAAAACTCAGAGGTCGGCAGACTAAATCCACAGTAAAAGAAGTGGGTGAAGACGACAATCTCACCAGTATCTGGAGTTGGGAATTCCTCGCCGTATGCCGGATGCCAGCCAATGATCTCTTTCGCTGGGAGGACTCCATCTTTCACCATTTCCTTTAATGTTGATTCCTTCAAATCAGAGGCCGCCCATTGGTCGAAGGGGATTTCTCTCTCTTCTGTCATGAGCGAGATTTGGGGAAGATCAAGTTTAGAGTTGGAGGTTAGGGTTTTTGGAGAGGATAAAAGGAACAGGATGAGCGCAACGGATTTTCATGAGATCTAGAGTGGCTGGGTGAATGGATTTGGTGGATTTTGTGTTCTAGGTTTCTACTGAGGTGTTTCTAAACAGGAGCGTGAAAGGGGAATTTTTCAGAAGTTGAAGCGGCGGGGAAGACGACGGCGTTTCAATGGTTATTTTGTTAGGGTATCGGTAGGTTTTTCCCTTGTTTGGGCCAAAACCCATGGGAAGCTTACAACCCATGTCTCGGGTGTGGCTAGACACGGGTCTCTAGGGACTTGAGCAAATTTGTCTTGGCAATATGCACATGATCTATTGCTCAATACCTTCAAAATCCTTTCATACAGCAGTTGCACAACTTCTTTTAGAGTTGGTACGATGCAATTTGGGAGGTGACAAACAGTAAAGTTTTTAATAACTATCTTGGCAATTTTTCCATAAGTTGTTGGAGCTGTTCGGTTTTTACAAAACAATTGATTATATCAATGCTATTTTGCCACCTTGGTGTATTTTTTTGATTAAGACGAATATTATAGCTTAGGCTGATTATATTTTGGTCATATTATTCAAGCGGTTAGCAAATCTATTTATGGGTTTAATTAGCTCGGACTTTATGCCATAAATGTTATATATTCCTGAGAATGTTGGAGTCATGTGTACCGGGAGGACTTGGGCATGACAGCTTGGGTAGCATAAGCACAATATGATGCCATTACTCGGGGTCATTATGCACTGTACCTTATTAATAAGGTTATGTGCTATATGATTTTTATGACTGCTTTTGGCTTTGGCTAAGCATTTATTTATATAACATCACTCGGATAGGTGAGATTGTTCAAGTCCTTGACTATATGCTTAGTTTGTTTAATTAAACACATAGTCGGGGGCTACACCTAATTAGGTGCATCTAGTCGATGCACCTAGGTATATTTTTATGACTTTTTAGCCCTTCACAGCCTTCTTATTAGATTGATTAAAGCACTCGGGAGACCTAGGCAAAGATGATGGAAGCACTCGGTAATGGAGGCACTCGGCTATGGTTTAGTTTGGTTCGAGGTGGAGTTATCTCGTCGACTGTGAATGTCTCAGGGGCTACTGTGGAGATTATGGGTACCATATACCCACACGGCTAGCTTATCCGACTGATTATAGGGAATAAGTTATTGATGAGGATCATGTATAGGCTTAGGACTTAAGTATTATGTTACCTTGTGTATTAAGGAACGGCTTATAGTTCTAAGTCGGGAGTATTATGAATAATGCTTAGGAGTTCTATACCGTATGTAGGTTGGTCTCCGACTTGTGAGCTTGCCCTCTGAACCTATATAAAGAAGGCAAGACGTCCCTTGAGAGGTATAGAGGCAATAGCAATTAGCTAAGCTTTTCTTCATACACAACTTGATCACAAGATCAATACATAACTCGGCGGATACAATCTCCGAAACAGGAGTAGGGTATTACTTCTTTATAGAAGGCCTGAACTTGTCTAAATTTCTTTGTCTACTAACCTATCGTATTTGGCACTTGTGCGCTACCCCCTTTTCTCATTGCCGAAATCAGGGTTTCGACATGCTTCACATGGACTGAATAGTAAAGTGGGTAGACATAATCAAACTGAGCTCATTGGTGCACATGGGCAACAAATCCAGTAGTATAAAACCTAACCGAAGTTACCTCTTTTTCTAGTAGGAGTATATCTGAGAAAAAGTCATGCAATTTTATACTTTTTGGGTTAATTGGATCCATGTCATTACAAATATTCTGATTTAGAAAAATGTCACTACTATTTATGATATCAGCTACGTGCCACTGGAATTTAGGAAAATTAGAACCATGCCACTCCATCACGATATCTGTCAAAAATCTTCGTTAGCCTCAACTGCATGTGGTACCTAGCTGTCAGTTCCATCTTTTTCACCTTCCTCCCCTCTCTTCTCTTTCCCCTACCTCTCTCTACTCTCTCTCCGACGCTCACCATCCTCTACCATCGGAAGGGCTCGGGAGCCGTGTTGTCATCGACCTCCTCCGCGGCGGGAGGGCATGGGAGCCGCGGCCGCCGTCGACCTCCTTCATGGTTGGAGGGCTCAGGAGCCAACGCCGCCGTCAATCTCCTTCGCGGCGAGAGGGCTCAGGAGTCACTGCCGTCGCCTTCGTCGTCAACCTCCACGACGGGAGGGCTTGGGAGCCACTGTCGTCGCCGCCGTAGTCTTCGACCCCATCCGCAGCAGGAGGGCTCGGGAGCCACTATTGTCGCTATCGTCATCGTTGACCTCCTTCGCAGCGGGAGGGCTTGGGAGCCACCGCCGTCACCGTCGTCGTCTTCGACCCCATCTGCGGCGGGAGGGCTCAGCCACCGCCGTCGTCTTCGACCCCATATGCGGAAGCCAACCGGTGAGGGAGACGACACGATGGATTTCTTAGGGTGTGGCGTGGAGGGATGGCATGGCGGCGAGGTCCGGTGGATGGGGGTGCTGCCGCCGTTGCTGGTGGTGGTGATGGTTGGCGTCGATGCCGGAGACGCAGAAGCCACAGTGGTTGACGAATCTAACAAGGCGATGACAAAAAACGTGACGATGATGGTATGGTTTCAATTTTATAAAATTCCAATGGCCCGCAGCAGATATCATGAATAGTAGTGGTATTTTTCTGAATCAACATATTTGTAGTGGCATGGGTCCAATTAACCCTACTTTTTTCTACTTTTACTGTAGCTACAAGCCAGTTCACGAATATACTACTTCCGTTCAAAAATAAATTTATTTTTTTATCCATCCCACACATACTAATACAAAACAGTAAAAGACTAAAATACTCCTACTTTATCCAATTTCAATGCAACTATTTCTCATTTTATCTATTTTCAATGTAATTATTTTTTATTTTCATAAATTTTGATGTAATCATCGGTTAAAAATAAATTTATTTTGAGATAAATAAAAGAAGCTAAAAATGAACTTAATATGGGACAGACGTAGTATGCAGTTGATCTGAACTTGACAGAATTGCAACGATCGGTGTCACCACTAGACAAAGTATCAGAATTCAAGAAGACCACTATTTTGTGTTTCTCTTATGATGAATCAGCCAGTAACAGTTTCTCCGCTATAAAGGCTGGGATTGAATAGTGATCGACTTGACGCTTGCTTCCTGAACATGTTGAGCAATATTTGCTCTTCGTCAGAGGCACTAAAAGCCCACAGTTTAGTCGTAAAACATTGGCTCAAGAAGGGAAAACGAAGGTTCAAAACTTAGAACTTTACACGGCGGGCGGCTAGTGGCAGCAACTCCTAATTTCATTCTTACCCTGAAAGTAATCTAGCTCCCAGATAGGAAAAACAAAAAACAAGTGGAAGTAAGAACCCATCAAAAGTCAATGGGTGAATGCAACGGAAATTTGGGGTGGATTTGGTTTCGTTTGACGGTTTCGGAAGCCCCGGTCTATGTTTGGTTGGAGCGATTTAATCGCTGCGCCACGCTGTTCCGGCCGGGTGACCGACCGAACCAGTGGAATTCCACCGTGACGTACAGACTCGGTCGGACGCGATTTTTTCCAGGGAAATCCAAGCCATCGATGCCTACAAATACACGCGAAACTGCCATTGTGTCGCGCACGCTGGCGCCGCCGCGAGCCATCCGCCGAACACGTTAAAACCCTTTCCCGGTGGCCGGTGTAACGCACGTTTGATCTCGCATGGCCACGGCGGATGAGGCCGGCGCCGGCGGTGGAGTTGGAGCGGGCGATCAGGTGAGGAGGGCGGCGACGGCGGTGCTGTTCCTGGCGGCCGTCGCGCTGCCGTGCCTCGTGCTGTACCGCGCAGGGTTTGAAAAACCGCCGGGGGCACGGTTACCGCCACCCGGCGGTACGGTAACCGCGGTAACCGCCAAAAACCGCGACAAATTCGTTTTTGAAATTTTTGAATTCGAAACCACGGTACGAGACGCGGTTACCGTGCGGTATGCCGCGGTAACCGCGCGGTTTGGCGCGGTTACCGCGCAATGTTGGAGCAAATGAAGAACAAAATGAAAAAAAAATTAAAAAAATTGAAAAAACACTTAAAAATTTATAGAAATTTGGCATATTAATTAAAAAATGTAGGATATTTGTGGGTATACAATAAAAAATTTTGGCATGATATTTTCTATATTACGGAGTTGAAATCAATTGAACAATACATGTGAGTATAAAATAAAAAATTTTGGCATGATCTTTGCTATATTACGGACTTAAAATCAATTGAACAATTCATAACATAATATTTCGACAACAACAATCAATAATCTGAAGATATCGCACAAGGTGTCCACATGTTCACATGTCAAGACGTCCACAATATAGAGTTCACAAGTGAAATGAATACAGTCGACAATATATAGTTCACAATACAGTCCACAATATAACATCCACAATATGATAGTTCATATGACAAGCAATATGAAAATAGAAGTTTTGTTGGACGATGAAAGGAAATAGAGAAGAACGTACCAACATAGAGCCAGTTATAAGTTCCACTGATTATATGCCATGTTGTACTCCTCTGTGGACATGAGCATCAAGCCATGCGACTGTAGCAACCCTGCCTTGTATTCCTCCCAACTTTGACCTGTCCATGATGCTGTTGTTTGCCATTGAGCATACAATTGAGCGTACCACTGGGGCTCTTGCCACTCGTACACCCATGTAGGAGGGGGATAATCAGAAGGTTGGGGACGATTATACGCATACCTTGGATAGCCACTTTCAATGCTAGAGGCACTGAATGAGCTGTAGCTATCCTGTGGTATATCAAGATGTTGTCGTTGTTGTTGGTCACTCGGTGAAACGGTAGTTCGTTGAGAGCTTGGAGCACCGTGATCACGGTCCTGAGTCGCGTGAGTGAAGTCGGCCTCACCTGCAAATGAAATTGTAAGAAGAAAATTAATCAATAGTGAAATGCATGGTAAAGGTCTAGATAGAAAATGAAGCACATTGCACCAGTGAATTGAATAGGGCTGTGGTGACCCCCAGAAGGCACTTCAGTGGTTCCTTCTCCTCCTTCACCACCATCGTCTCCATCATCTGTATCAGTTCTTGAGCTACTATCATTGGACTCTTGGTAGTCTGGGCTATCTTCAGTCTCTTCATCGCTATCAACATTGCGAGACTGTAGACCTTTGCCCTTAGCTCTTTTGGATGTAGGTCCTTTTGGTGGCTGCCGAGTCTTCCTTTTTCCAATATGAGTGTCAGCTATATTCACATCAGCCCACTCTGCAATAGTAGAAGCTCCCGTGGTTCTGCGCAGGTCAGTCAAGTCCACTAGGTTGGCTACAAGTGGACTAGGCACGGGGGCGTCACTTTCAGTTGAGTCTTCATCTAGTTCTGGGTTGGCATTGGACCGAGCATTATCCATCCATTCTTTAATCTGATTGTTAGTTTCATAGAATGATAGGTCCGCTAGTCTCTGAAGGGGATCGTCGCCATCCTTCCTAACTTGGGCATTTGCTTGCTGAATTCGCAGGCGAAGGTTGTAGTTCACATAAACTAGTTTGTTGAGCTTCTTGTGGGTAAGTTTATTACGGACCTTGGTATGCACGAATGCGAATGTGCTCCAGTTGCGTTCACATCCACTTGAAGAGCAACATTGACCAACCATGCGCAACGCAAGCCTCTTCAAATTCGGCGTGTCTGAGGCAAACATAGACCACCATTGTGCTGCACATGCCAATTTTCATGTCAATTTACAACACTGAATACGTGTAGAAGCATGAAGACACAATCCATGTGCAAATGATTAAAGACATACCAGGGGAAGTTTTTCCATCAGTTGCCATCTTTCTTGCAAGGGCCCTCCCAAATTCACCAGTCTTACGGCGATACATCTCAACCTCCAGCAAAACGGCGGCGGCTGTATCGATGTCCGTCATCCACTCAAAGGCCTGACGGAGGTCTTGGAAGACGCTGGCACTTGGTGAGTATTGGTAGTGAGTCATAGGGTTTAATGCCGCACCTACAAATCATGAAACAAGATCGATGAGAGTCATACAATACCAATTTTTTTATTATGTAATGTTGGTTACTCACTGGCATTGATTAGAGTTTGATTGGTGAGGTCGTGCATTCTCCTATTGACAATTTCCATGTATGCTTCGAATTTATCTCTTTCACTCGCAAAGAGACTGTCATACTCCATTCTCAACAACTGGTATCTCAGAAGAACCTCACTCAAATTGGGGTTCTTGTCCTCATCAGCAAACCGAAGGAAGGAGTAAATCGGCTGGACTGAGTTGACCACGGATTGTAAGTTCTCCCACCAAGACATGCTAGATAGGCATGCGTGCGCATACCTGCCATCCATTGTGCCACTGAATTTGCTTTGCATGAACCCAGAAGAAGCCATCCACTGCATGAACTGATCTTGCCTCCTAAGGAAGCTCTGAAGGAACATGTAGTTTGTGCCGAACCGTGTAGCATTCCACTTAACCAGTTCACCACCTATAGCAGACACCATCATGGCATGCAGCTTGGAATGGTTGTATAGCCATCTGCAAATTTTCCTTGCACTCTCAATCACCATTTCATGGTCCGGCATTTTTCCAACCTCCTTAAGCATCAAGTTAATTGTGTGCGCCACACAAGGTTGCCACACAATTGTTGGATACTCTTCCCGTAGCAGTCTGCAGGCCTTCTTGTAGTTAGACCCATTGTCAGTGATAATCTGAACGACATGTTGGGGGCCTAATTCGCGAACCACTTTTCTTATCTCCTGCATGGGTCAAACACAAAATAAAACAAAACCTCAAACACTACAGTTGATGTTATCAAATGAGACTAAAGTGTTGATGGAACGTAGTTACCTTCCGTACGAAGTTAGCATCTTGGCTATGGCCGGTGGCATCAACGGAGTTGTGGAAAAACATGATTCCATTGCAATATATCAAAAAGTTGATGACCGCCATACCCGTCGGTCCTGTCCAAGAATCACACATTAGAGTAACACCGTACTCATTCCAATCACGCTTGAACCTGTCGAATTGCTTCTTGACGTCCTTCTCCGTAGCATCAAGGTACTTCCCATGAATCTCCGTACCGCTTGGAGAAGGTATGTTTTCTCCTACAATGTACAAATACAAATAATTAGTGTGCGAACGGTTAGAACAATGTAAATTCATATGAAATGCATACTTACCCCACTTCTGTGTTTCTCGAACGGCGCTGACAAAGTATGGATTATCAGCATTTCTTGCAGGAATACCCGAGGTGTAGAAGAACTTTGCCCAGGACTCACCAATGGCCTCCCTAGCTTGCCTTCCCTTCTTTGTAAAGAATCCCGTATCGATGCGTGTCTGCACAGGAGACTTGGCAGATGCTAGATTGTAATCTCTCACAGAAGGTGACTCCCTGTGAGATGTAGCCCTTCGCAACAAACTGGCAATTGGATTGCTTCTTCCTTTCCGTGCCTCGGACTGAGCGGATCCACTGCCACCGCCATGCTCATAAGTGTCACCTCGTTGCTCCACACCCCTCCTAAAACTCGCCTCTTGCCGTGAGGCTTCCATGGCTGCTTCCATTTGTTCCTCCTCGTCGGCATCACCTGTTAGGTCATAATAGTTGACCCTAGCCGCTTCAACCCTTCTTGCCCTCTCACTCTGACGAGTATCACCTGCATCTTTTATCCTGTCCAACTCGCGCCTGAAGAATTCGCGAACATCTGGAGGCACTGAATTGCAATACGTAACCCCCTTCCCTTTTCCAGCCAAATGAATTTTAAGGCGAGTTGCTCCACCACCGCCCTTTCTCTGATTACAATACTTACAACGCCATCCAGGTGCCATGCTCTCCCCGTGCTCCCACACTGGGTCCCTACTATCTGCCATATCCACCCTGTATGTAACATACGCGAAAAGTATAGTATTAGAAATTAAATCACCAAGGCCGCATTTCTATTTCACTAATGCCATACATATACAAATTCTACTTACACATAGACTTACACATAGTTGCATATGAAATCCAAATTACACTCAATTACAAATTACGCTCGCACATGTACGCTACGTTTTGTTATGGACTTATTTTACTATCATTCCACTACTTTTACTTTTTTTCTGAGTGATTCATCATTTGTAGTGATAACAAACAAGCAAGACAATTGCATTGCGAAATCAAAATTACAAAAATTCCTAGCTACGGTTTACCGCCAACTTGCTCGCGGTAACCACGGTTTCGGCGCGGTTACCGCGCGGTATCGAGCGGTTACCGTGCCCTACAGCCCCCTGAACCTAAACCCTAAAGCCACGGCAACCTCGCAAAACCGCGCGATAAATCGAGCAAACCGCGCGGTTACCGCGGAATACCGAGCGGTACCGGAGGACATACCGTGGGCGCGCTGGCGTCGGCGGTTACCGTGTCGTACCGCGCGGTTACCGCGCCCTACCGCGCGGTATCGTCGCTCGCCGGCGCGGTGGCGGCGGATCTGGGGCGCATCTGCCGTCGCCGGCGCGGTGGCGGCGGATCTGGGGCGCGTCTGCCGTCGCTGGGGCGTTGGACAGAGAGGGAGCGAGAGAGCATAGATGGAGCGCACGGGGGGACGCTAGAGATGGGGTTAGGGTTAGGGTCCGCTCGGTTGGGCCTCAATGGGCCGTGTGCACAGTATCGGGCCGGCCCATTTTTTTTTCTTTTTCCAATTTTCAAGTTTTTCATCCGTTCTGCTCTCAAATTTGAATAAATATTGCTCTTTTTCGAAAAATTTCTTCACCATAAAACACTACAAATCAAGCACTACCGTTACCATTTTTTTTGATTTTTTTCTTTTTTTTTTGAATTTTTGAATTCGGATGAAATTCGGCAAACCGTACCGCGCGGTACGTATTACCGTACCACCGCGGTACGGACGGTAACTGCGGTAACCGCGCGGTTACCGCCGGTTTTTCAAACCCTGGTACCGCGCCGCCGTGACGCCGGTCGGGCTGTTCCTCTGGCCGGCCGCACTGCCGGCGCCGACGCGCGGCGACGTCGACCTGGTGGTGAGTTGTTCGCCCGGCTTCCTCTAGGATGATCAAGGCGTGTATACGTAAACGATGAACACGTCTGTCAATCACGCACGGCTGAACTGAAGGCTGTTTTTGTTGGCAAAATCCTTTTATTTTTCTTTAATAAGCTTGTGATTTCTGTTCATGGTCACCAGAAATGCCAGAACACCTCTTTGCATCTCATTGATTCATTGGTTGTTTTTTTTTGTTCGGGTGCAAAAATGGTGGACGGTTAAAATTCCTCATGGATTTTATTAGCATTGTTAGCAGTAGTAAATACTGCAGAGGAAGAATCATAAAACTGATGAGCCAACCTGAGTGCATCCGTTATATCTCTGTTTATTCCAAGCGATTAGCGACGGTGAATTCGAGAGATCCATTCTTCACCAATTTGAGATAACATCAGTGCTTTTGCAAATTGCAAATTGTAAATTGTTTTCAAGTGGTAAGGCTTAGTCTAACTGTAAATTATGTTGACAACAGTGACTAATGCGAGTGCAGTTAACCTCCTCGTTTGGCTTCTTTCTAGAAACCCTACTATTCAATTGCAACGTGCCAGAAATTTGCTCCCAAGTTAGTATATAATTCAACCCTGTGATGCATGCAAGCGAGAATTCACACCCAGAAATGAAATTTTACTCGTCCTGTAGCAGACGCACTTAAAACTTCTTTTGACAGTCAGCATCCATGCCAATATGCCAGATTACTGGCATGGTTGGCATTCTTAGCAAGCAACATGAAAAAACTGTCTGCCAATCAAATTAACAGACAAACATCTCTTTTATTGGCAAAGGCATAATTTGAAATGGAGGATTTTTTGTAATGGAATGGGGTTGTGCTTATGCACGCAGAACGGTGAAGAGGCGAGGCTGGAACGCGTCCTGCGGGCGGCGGCGATGGCAAACGACACGGTGATCCTGACGACGCTGAACTCGGCGTGGGCAGAGCCCGGTTCTGTGGTGGACGTCTTCCTCGAGAGCTTCCGGATTGGCAACGACACGAGGTGGCTCCTTGACCACCTCGTCATGGTGTCCCTCGACCTCACGGCGCACCGCCGCTGCCAGGAGATCCACCGCCACTGCTTTGCCCTCACCACCGACGACGACGGCGTCGACTTCTCTGGCCAGAAGAATTTCATGACCGACGGCTACCTCAAGATGATGTGGCGCCGAATCGATTTCCTCGGCCACGTTCTTGTCAAGGGCTACAGCTTCATCTTCACGGTAAAAAGACAAAAAATATCACTTTTCAGCTTATAATCCGCTGTGAAAATTTGCATTTTAAAATTAAAATTTGAAGTTGATTTGGGGTTTCTCATCTAGCTTACTTTCCAACATTTACTTTTACACTGTTAAGTACACATACATCTCTTTTCCAAAATAAAACAACCTAAGATAGAAGGTGATATTACCTAAAACAACGAATCAAAATAGGGGTATATTTACGTCCCTAGCCAAACGGCATATTTGTAAATGAAAGATAATTTGTGAATAAAACTTTTATATACGTATTCTTAGCGATCTAAAAGCAAAAGCTGAAAAATAAACTACGATGAAAAACATCAAAATCAACTCTAAATTTAAGGTTGAAAATTCAAATTTTGGCTTACAAACATAAGCATAAGCGAAAAGATGAGGATGCTAGATTCTTTGTACTAGTTTTTTTTCGCGAACACACAAAATGATTGCACGTCAGTATATTAGAAGAAAAGAGTTTCAATTCCACAATGCAACGGGCCAAACCGACCCTTGCCAGGTCACAGGGGAAGGACAGCAGAAACTAAAAAAATTGCTACTCCTAGACAGAGGAAGGAAAAAAGAAAAAGGAAAAGGAAAGGAACCCCCTATCCTCCCAACAAGTCCCCAAATGAAGCAGCACGAGCTAAGGACTAGAGGCGACCCTCTTGGAGGATGGAACCCAACACCACCGAGACCGGCGAAAGGAAAGAATCGAAAACCCTGGCGTTCCGCTTCTTCCAAAGTTGCCAGGAAACCAGGAGAACCAGAGAGTCGAAAGCCTTGTGAAGGTGCTCAGGCAGGCGGTCCCTAGCGGATGGCCACCAGCCCTGAAGAGAGTCGCCACAGGAAGGAACGAGCCCAGGCCAGCCACTAGGAGACAGGATGCTGAGCCAGACTTGACGAGCAAACACGCAATCGAGAAGGATGTGGTTCGTCGTTTCAAGCTCCTGCGCGCAAAAGGGACAAACTGAGTGGCTGTCAATGCCATGCTTCTGCAGAGGTCTGCTGTCCAGTAGCATTGCTAGAATGCAAGCTAGAGGAACAACTTGCACTTAGCAGGGCCCTTGGCTTGCCATAGCAGGTCGGCGCAGGGAAGGGGAAGCTGCCCCAGGAAGAAAGCATGATAAGCCGAGTGGGCTGAGTAGCACTGGTCGCAAGTCCAACTCCAAATAAGACGGTCTTCAGTGCCTGGAGAGAGCTGAAAAGGAAGCACCGCATCCCAGACCAATGGGAACTGGGATATGACAAGAACAGTGAGGGTGCCATGGATGTCCCTTACCCATGAGTTGTTGGCGAGGGCGGAAGCCACAATGCGCGATGCCCTGTGACGCGGGGGCACCGCAAGGAGGAGATCCGTAGCCATGGAGGCCACAAAGCTGCCCTGAAACCACTGGTCCGACCAGAAGAGGGCCGACGTGCCGTCCCCCGGCACCAGGAAGGTGTAGGCTGCAAACATGTCGGAGACGCACCGCTCAAGGAGGGCCTTGAGATCAGCCCAGTAGGGATGGCCGGAGCGCTGAAGCCAGAGCCAACGCAAGCGAAGGGCGAAACCCGCCGTCCTCAAGTCTGTAATACCCAGGCCTCCCACAGTTCTAAGGCAGCATACGTTTGTCCAAGACACGAGACATCGTCCACCTTGGACCGACTCTGTCCTCGCCCACAGGAAGGCACGACGTTTCTTATCAATGGCCTTGATGACCCAACCCGGTAGTCCTAACGCCATGGACACATGGACCGGAATAGAAGAGAGTACGGATTGGACCAGCACAATGAGGCCTGCCAAGGTGGTGAGTCGACCCTTCCAAGGCGGAAGATGATGGGAGACCTTGTCCACCAGAGGTTGAAGGGCTGCTTTAGGTAGCTTGCGGACCAACAATGGGATGCCGAGAAAGGTGCAAGGGAACTCAGAGATAGAGCAGGGGAAGGTATTCTGAACCAATTCCAGATCCTCGGGCGAGCAGTGGATCGGAGTAATCGAGCACTTAGCAAAGTTGGTGCATAGCCTGGAGGCCGAACTAAAGACGGAGAGGATGCCCCGGATGAACTCCAGATCTTGTCTGACGGGTGAGAGGAAAAGACCAGATCGCCAGCGTAGAAGAAAGCATGATGCCGCAAGGCGCGGTCATTGAGAGGGAGAAAACCACCCGAGTCAGAAGCCTTGCGGATCATTGTGTTGAGCACATCCATGACGAGAAGGAAAAGCAAAGGGGAAAGGGGGTCGCCCTACCGGAGCCCCCTCCGATGGAGGAAACGGGGGCCCGGGACCCCGTTGACCAGCACCGTGGAGAAGGAAGAGCGGAGGATTAGGGCGATCCAATCGCACCAACGACGGCTGAATCCCAAGTGGACAAGAACTCCCAGAAGAAACGATCAACTGACCGTGTCAAAGGCCTTTGCAATGTCCACTTTGAGGAGCAGACGAGGCGTGCGCCTGGCATGGAGAGCCTTGGCCGCCAACTGCAACATAGCGGAAGTTATCGTGGAGAGAGCGGCCTTTGATGAAAGCACTCTAGTTTACTACCACTAGACCGTCGAGATGGGAGGAGAGGTGAGATGCTAGGATCTTGGAGAACAACTTGTCGAAGTTGTGGATGAGGCTTATCGGACGAAAATTCTTGACCTCTACTGCCTCATTCTTCTTTGGCAAGAGGGAGATGAGGGCAACGTTGAGAGAGGCGAAGCTCTGGCCGTTCGCCAGAAAAAGAGCGTTGAGGACGGCCAAGATTGCTGACTTGATCATCGGCTAGCAAGACTTGTAGAATCGACCTGTGAAGCCATCAGGGCCTGGGACCTTATCCGATGGCATCTGCTTGACGACCTCCTAAACTTCTTCCTCGGAGAAGGGGTCATCTATGTCATCTAGATCCGCACGACGGAGACCAAGAGAGTTAAAGTCAAGGCTGAGATCTCGCTAGACCGACGTCCCCATGACGCTGACAAAGTGGGAGGAGGCAAGCTCCTGTAGCTCCTCATGCGTAACGGCCAGCCAATCGCCATCGCGGAGACATGTAATGCAGTTCTTATGCCACCCGGCCCAGCGTGTAGGTGGAAGAGCTTGGAATTGGCATCCGCTCCTTGAGCCACGCTAGGCGAACGCTGGCGCGCGATGGTGCGCTCAAGAGAAGCAAGTCGGAGACTCTTCAGTTTAAGGTCACGTCGGAACCAAACTCCAAGAGGGAGAGAGGACGAGACTCTTGCGCGACCTCGAGCCGGAAGATGAGCTCCTTCGCCATCCGCAATTGGAGACGGACACTGCCCACATGACGATCGCTCCAGGTCTGCAAGCGCTTGGCCGTGTTGGAGAAACACCAGGCCAACGCGACCATCGGGGGAAGGTGGGGCGGAGGTTGCCACGCGTCCTGCACAGCTTGGAGGAAGTCGTCGAACTGCAGTCAGATAGCCTCGAAGCGAAAGCGATGCGCCTTCGGAGAGGAGACACAGGAGTGAAGGAGAAGAGCGCAGTGATCAGAAGCAACAGAGGAGGTCGCTTGGAGAAGACAGGAAGGAAAGAGTTCTTCCCAATCTGTGGAGAAAAAGAGACGATCATACTTGACAAGAGTGGGGGAATTGCGCTCGTTGCTCCAAGTGAAGCGACGGCCCTGGAGAGGCAACTCCCGAGGTCTAGCTCGTCAATCAACCGTCGGAAACGGCCCATCATACGGCGAGTATATAAAAGTTATATTCTTTATACTAGGTTACCCATCTTATTTTAGGTTATTTTATTTTAGGATCATGAGTATATAAAAGTTATATATAAAAATTATATTGTTATCTTTAAGCTGTAACGCTTATGATCATTAAGCAATTGTAAGTGAAACAATGGCTTTCCTAATCTTTTGCTGAAAGAACATAATTTTTTTTGTTCAAAATCTGAACTTGTGAACGTTTGTTTCGTCAGGACACGGACATCGTGTGGTTCAGGAACCCGCTGCCTCACCTCCACCACGACGGCGACTTCCAGATCGCCTGCGACCACTTCACCGGCGACCCGGACGACCTCAGCAACAGCCCGAACGGCGGGTTCGCGTACGTGCGGTCGACCGCGGCGACGGCGGTGTTCTACCGGTACTGGTACGCGGCGAGGGAGAGGCACCCGGGTCTCCACGACCAGGACGTGCTCAACCTCATCAAGCGCGACACCTACGTCGTCGCCCGGCTCGGCGTCAGGATCAGGTTCCTCAGCACCGACATCTTCGGCGGCCTCTGCGAGCACGGCCGGAACCTGAGTACCGTCTGCACCATGCACGCCAATTGCTGCGTCGGCCTTCGCCGGAAGATCGACGACCTCGGACTCATGCTGCAGGACTGGAGGAGGTTCATGGCGACGCCCGGAAGTGAGAGGCATTCTGTCACATGGAGTGTGCCGAGGAATTGCAGGTAATTAATTTACCGAGAAGAAACAGTTTGTGCTTGTGACTGTATGGTGGTTAACTTGCTGCCTGTTGTGTGTCTGATTAGTTTGTTCTTGTGATGTTTTATCCTTTTGCAGCATGTAGAAGCTGGAGCAGTAGGAGGTCGAAAAGATGGCTTGTTTAAATTGCAATGTGTTAGTTTAGAGCCAACACTTGCTGTTGTCTGTACCATAGATGAGATGGCTTACTGGAACAAATGAACATGCAGCTAACTGTCGTTGACAAGTACTACTGCTTCTTGATTAGTGCTTTCTAAGTTGGGAAGTGACAGTACAAATTTAGTCAATGTATACAGCTTAATTAACTGTACAAAACCTTTTTTTAATACGTTTTTTTCATATTATTTCCACGCTTTGTAGTTTTTCACATCTACTCTCCAATCTGATCAATTGACCAAATAATGTGTTACTGATAGCTTTGAGATAACTTCATGAGCTCATAGATACATTTTGTAGCGGCATTTCTCTGAAACATGAATTTTACAACGGCATACGCCCTAATTTCCAACGAAAAAAAAAGTGCAATTCGTTGTCCTGGATCCTCTGCAATAACATTCGAGCTCATGGAGCTCGCGCAGCCGCATTGTCATGACACACCCGCAGACAGAATAAGTTGAATGAATATGAATTCAGACAGGCCCCCTTCCGATAAAATGTACGAGACCTGGAGCAGAATGACTGAAAAAGTTTGGTGCAATAACTGAAATGTTTCTCCTACCGCTGCTGATGCTGATGCCATGGACGATTAAACCCATAATATAAACTCTGCAAACTTGTACACAACAACAGCCTAGCAGCAGGAATGGAAGAGGCAAGCACAGGAGAGAGAGGCAAAAGTGAAGTCCAGCTTCCAACTGAATCTCCTGCTCCTCTGCATGCCCCTTCCACTGCTGCTGCTACAGCCCAAAAACCAGCCCTAACACCTACCTATCCCAAACCACATTTTGCTGTGGCTGCTGCTGATGCATCCATTGGTGAAGGGTGGTATATTTGTACCCCGGCCATGGTGCACAGGTAGTAGTACAAGTTAGCTGCAGTACATATGGGGGAGATCGTTGGGCTAGGCGGCTTGTACTTCAGGCTTGCAAATATCATCAGTGTACTATGGCTTTCAGCTGTACTCTTGTACTGCAGAAGCGTTGGAACAAACGCTCCAACGGCGACGGGTAAGCCACAGATCCGTTGAGGGGGTCGTGTGCGCCACAGGCTTCACTTTCAGTGACCCCTTCGCCGTTGTCTTAATGCAGGAAGAGGTTTCTTTTCTTCTCACTTCACTTGTGTGATTGAGTTGCTAGTACTACCTATCAGTGATTAATCATCCAATCCATAATTTTGACAAGGGTCCAGTCTGTCTCGTGACGTAGGATCGATTTATCGCATCAGATCTCCAACGAGTTGAACGCCCGACGTGTAGGTACTACTATTGTCTAATGTACTCCATGCCAATACGTGAAGTACTACTCCACAATTTTGAAAAAAAAATGTCGCGAATGATAGTACAGATTAAAATATGAAATACTCTTGTTTTTTAATACATAATGCCATTAACTTTTAAATACACATTTGATCATTCGTCTTATTAGGAAACTAGCATGGTGATCCGTGTAGATTACGCGGCTAACATCGTTATTTTTTTCTCATATAACAGCATACATATTTTTATATTTTATTATTAAAATATATTAAAATGACAACATAATTTTAAATTCTACACTAACTTGACCAAACTTTGTCTATACGTCATAGTCATTAATTATTTTTTAATTCTGAATTTTAATTATTTCTAAGTTGTATTGTTATATAGAATCTAGACTCCTCTGCTAATATTTTTTTATTTCAAAGTTTCGTTGTTTATAAAATTTATTTCTATATGAACTCTAAACCTATCAGAGTCAAGAATAAAGCATATCTCCTATGCATGGATAAACGAAATACGATGGAACCATATACCCGATAATATACGATAAGGTGTCCTTTAATCAAAAAAATATGGTCGAAAGAGAAAAAAATTATCTTTCCAGAATAGAAAGTGTTAGAGTCCTAATTGGAGAAGATAAGATTTCTTTGAGCCATGTTTTATTTTATTTTCCCGAGTTCTACTTGGAGAAGGGAGAGATCTCTGCTATATAAACAAGACCCCCATGGTCTAGGAAGGTGTAACGCTCATTCTGTCGTGACATTAGCGGGAAAACGTAATTTAATAAAAACCTTATTTGAAAAAGTTGTTCTTCGGTCGTGCTTCGTGTGTGTGCCAAGGTCTCGTTCTCTCTCTCTCTACTCCCTGCTCAACTCCCGGAGAAATCATGAAATAGGAATTCCAATCCAAGCCTTTCTCCTTTCAAAATCAAATCCTCTGGCAAAGTCTAAAGTGCCTCCCTCTTGGTCGTTGGGCCGTTTCTCCCTTGCCCGGCCCATTCTTTTCCCTCGGCCTGTTTCCTTCCCATGTGCGCCGCACGTGCCGAGAGAGAGACACGACTCTCTCTTTTCGCTTTCTCTCACTCTGTCCTCTTCTCGCCGCCTTCCCGCCGGTGCCGCTACTCCGTGGCCGCCTTCCCGTTGGCTCCCGCGAGCCCGCGCGTCATGGCCGACCGAGAGGACACCGATGCCACCTCCTCTAGCCGTCGCCTGCCTCGGTGACTATCCTGTCCCCGCTCCGCGCCTTCGCTTCCACCTCCTTGCAGCCCCTATAAGACTCGCACCACTCCTCCCTTGTTCAATCTTCTTCCCTTCCGTCGTTGTTTCCTCATCCCCGCCGTCGCCGTCGTAGCTCGCCGGCCGCACCTTGCTCTGTACTGGAGGTAGCTTGCCGTCGCCATCTCTCCCTAGCCTAGCTCGTCGTCTCCCGTCACTTGTAATTAGTTCCCGGGACTGTATAGATGCCCCGGCTCTAACGAATCGGCCTCTCGCCGCTCCGGAGAGATTCCCCTCTTCTGCCGTCGGCGTCATGCGCAGCTGCGATTCGCCATCGTCGGCCATCCTCCGGTGAATCCGAGCCGTTGGCTCGTCTTCCCTCGCGCCGCTCGTCGCTCCGGTGTGCTTCCCCTCGCCTGAACCGCCGCGTACCGTCCCGGAGCCCGTGGTCGTCGTTGGTCGTCGAATGAAGTCATGTGCTTCTTCCTCCTCTCGCCATCCACCGTGGTCGCCACGTCGGACCACGTCGCCCTCTCTCCCTCACTTGGTGCGCGCGGTCCACGAGAGCCGTGAGGCTGCATGTGGACCTACCGCCTCCTTGTCCACCAGTGCACTGCAACCGCACCCAGTCCACCAATCCGCCTCGCTCATCGCCGCGTGCACTCGATCCACCATGAACCGTGTCATCCCCATGTGGGTTTCGCCCTTGCGCTCGGCACGGTGGACCGCATCCACCCGACCGCCACTCGCACGCACCACACCCGCGTGGGTCGCGCCATGCCCCGGCCCACTCGGTCTCCTCTCCCCACCGGCTTGCTCGGCCTCTTCCCGCGTCGTGCCCATCCGTGGGCCACCTCCCTCGCGCGCCGGCCCATTCGGTCTGCTGCCTCTGCAGAGGTTAACAAACTGTTCGAACATCCGTGGGTAAAATGTCATGTGGGTAAATTCGCGGGATAGTAATGTCATGTGGGTAAAATGTACCCCCTCTGCAGAGGTTAACAAACTGTTTGAACATCCGTGCCCACGGTCATGGGCAGATGTGAGGTGATTCTTTTGCGTAGTTTTGTTTAACTACTGCTTTGTAAAATTGCTATTGTGGAATGGGTTTCTGCTATTTTAAATTGTGGCTGACGATATCAGCTGGGCTAGGGAGGCCGTCTAAAGGTGTTGGCCAGGAGCCAACACTTGATCAGTTAAGGATTGATACATTGCACTACTCCGACCAGGCAAGATGCACTATCTCACCCGAGTCATTGAGAAGCATTCACTTAGTCGCTTTTAAAGGGTTAAACTAAAACCGAGTGTGAAAACATCCGACCTTCCTTTGAAGTCTGCATTAAACACATAATTCCCATGGCTTGCTGAGTACCCTTGTACTTACCCTTGCTCTACATAAATAAACCCCCCTAGTTTCCAAAGAAGAGGAGATGGATCCCGCTGACAAGGAGTTCTTCCTGGAGCAAGCTGGCTTTGAGCAGTTTTAGGGTTTTGGTCTAGTTCCCAAGTCATGCTTGTGTCCTTGGGCCAGTCTTCATTTCTGCTTTCCCTTTTATACTGCAGTTGTGAGCTCGGGGCCTGTTCGTGGCCCAACATGTCTGTATCCCTACTCTTAATAAAGAGACCACTGTTGTTGCTGTGATATTATGTCTTCCTGTGATACCAACACTGTTTCCTGTGACTGGTATCGGCAAACAGGTTAATTTGGAGCGTCTTGCTCTAAATCCCGTGTGGAGCTAGATCGGGGCGTGACAGAAGGGTAACTAGTTACAATCCAGCCAAAATCTACGCCCAGAAGCGATCCAGAGAAAGTCTTCGCCGTATAGATCTTAGCGGGATGTTCTCGGTCGCATCTAGTCGACGAAATTAGTCAGCCGTTCTATCCTTTATTATATTATGAGCACATTTTTCGATATTGATCCAGATAAACTGGAGTAGGGTTATTACTCACCTTGAGGGTCTGAACCAGTATAAATCTTTGCCTTTTATCTGCTTGATCTATTCTCGTGAATACCCTGGTTCTGATGATCCTCATACTCTACAAATACCTTGGTCAACGATCAATACGTTGACAATGGCATGCCGAGTAGGGGGCTCGGTGCTTCAAGGTTACGACAAGATGAGTTCAAAAATAGGATTTGTCGACGAGGGCTTCTACAATCAATCTGGCCAAGGAGATCCAACCTAACCAACCTTCGCATGGTCCAAGTCGGCTCCATTGTCTTTCCGGTTTTTGCCGCCGTCCCGATCTTGCCCCTCTTAGCAGATGCCAAAAGCATGGTTATGACAACGGCGCGGGCCAATATGTACACTTCACCAGCCACTTCTCCGGTTCGACCCGAGAACGAGGCGCCGAAAACCCAATTTATCGACAAGAACCCTCAAGCAGCCCAGTCATCGACTTAGGCTAGCAAGCATGCACTGACAAGGAAATCTATCGATAAGGATGATGTATGGTGTTCAATCTACAAGACTTCTAGTCACCCGCTGGCTGGATGTCATGTCATTATCCAGGCAAAAGCTGAACTCGATGCCAGCGGTGAGCGAGGATTCGGTGTACTTCTTCGTACAATGTGTGGTGCCCAATACACAAAACTAAGAGTCACCCCTTAACAAGTTGCAAGATGTTCTCAAAACTTGTGGAACCGATCACCTGAGTTCCATATTGTCCGATCCATGCTTCCACGCCCCTAAGGTCTTTGGCAGAGAAGACCAGCATTTCCTCTTTGTTCCACTACCTCCAGGGGCGAGGACCACGTCCGCTTGTTCTAAAACCACTTGCTTCTTCAAGGAAGCAGATGCTTGGTGGTCGACGAGCAAGTCGATCACGTCCATCAATGGTAGCACCTAAGAGGATCAAGATTGCTACTCCTACAGGTATAGAAACAAATGACATGGAGTAGTGGTCGATAGAACTTACATTTACGATGGCGTCCAGATCTGTTGGCAGGAGGTCACAGACGACAGTGGGTTGACTATCACCTTGCTGACTTGCTCGGCCATGGTGTCCTCAAGGAGCTCTGCAATGGACACAACAATAACAAGGTTATCAGCAAAAAGACAACCATGGGTCTCTACATCAACGATAAAAGAACTATAAGTTGTACCCTGATGTGTAAGCCGCGTCTTGTCATGTTCCCTCGTGTACACCTACGCGGGGTGAGAATGTGCTTGGAGAGGTCGGATCAGACGACGGACAAAGTCTTGGACGACTTCATATCCGGTCAGACCACGTCCTCAGAGATCATGGATTTTTCCTATGAAGCTTGCTAAGGCGAGAGTCAATAAGGGTTTGGAGGTCCAGGTCTCTAGGCGCGTTGGTTCCTCATCGGGGACTTTAAGCATAGGAGATGTGTCCTTGATGTGAAGATAAAACCAGCCTTTTCGCCAATCTTTCATTAAAGACTAGCAATTAAAGGGGATGCACTCGTCTTTCATCCCATCCCGAAGACGGAGGCCACAACACCTTGAGATTTTGGAGGCCTCCATCCATCTAACCTCATAGAAGTATCGAAACAAATCTACAAAAGACTGTACCCCAAGATACGCCTTGCATAGATGGGTAAAGATGCTTAGGAAGACAATCGAATTCGGGTTGAGGTGAAGGAGGTGGATGCCGCAGAAGTCAAGAAGCAAAGAAAGAAACTCGAAAGGAGGAACAAGAAAGCCGCATTGGACGAAAGAGACTAATGTAATCATTTGCCCAAGATTGATCAAAGGATTTGTACCTCCTTCCGATCGCGCCACAACTTTTGCGCTTAGCAAAGCGCCATCCTGTTGTAGTTTCCTCAGCTCGAGATGACCGGTAATGGACTCCGGGAGATCCATGAAGAATTCGGAGAAGGAAGTGGAGGGAGACTGTGGTTTAGGGTTTTTTGTGGACTGAGACGATGAAGGTTGGAGGCGCAGGGAAAAAGTTTGGGATTTTTTGCTTGGGCAAGTGGAACCCAAATAAATCTCAAAAGTACAATTTATAGGTCCCATCCAATGGTTTGAATGTCGAAGAAGGCGGAGAGATCATTGCCAGCATTTTAGCCAATTTGTTTGTAATCGTTAGGATTTCTGACTTCAATCCAAATAATTGGCCTATGTTGAGTCCTCGGATTCGAGACAACCAAGTCGCTAGCTCTATACCTTCTCGGTGTCCGAGAACAGTCTGATGAGTTCGAAAACATTTGTTCTCGGAAAAACAATTGAAGGATGTCAGTAGAATCATTTGCATTGAAGTCGGAGGCTACTATCAGAGTCAAGAGTAAGGCATACCTCCTATACAAGGGTAAATGAAATACAATGGAACCATATACCCGATAGTATACAATAAGGTGTCCTTTAATCAAAGAAATATGGTCGAAAGAGAAGAAAATTATTTTCCCGGAATAGAAGGTGTTAGAGTCCTAATCGGGGAAGATAAAGTTTCTTTAAGCCGTGTTCTATTTTATTTTCCCAAGTTCTACTTAGAGAAGGGGGAGATTTCTGCTATATAAACAAGACCCCCATGGTCTAGGAAGGGTAACTAGTTACAATCAAGCCAAAATATATGCCTAGAAGTGATTCAGAGGAAGTCTTCGCCGTATTCGGCGAATAGATCTCATCGGGCCGTTCTCAACAACATCTAGTCGACGAAATCAGTTAGCTGTTATATCCTTTTATAGTATTCTGAGCATATTTTTTTATATTAATCCATATAAACCGGAGTAGGGTTATTACTCACCTTGAGAGCCCGAACCAGTATAAATCTTTGCCTTTTGTCTGCTTGATCTATTCTCGCGAATACCCTGGTTCCGACAATCCCCATACTCTACAAATACCTTAGTCAGTGATCAATACGTTAACAAAACCCTTCTTTCAATATTTCTTATTTTAAATATCAAATTTTAGTTATTTTTAAATTGTATTTTTATATGGACTTTAGTCTCTACTACCAATCATCCTTATTTTATTTTATTTCTAATTTTAGTTATTCCAAAATTGTATTTATGTATGTACTCTAAACTATATTTTAATTTTTCTTGTTTTCTAAATTTTGAGTTTTAATTAGTTCTAAATTTCTATATGGACTCTAGATTCTTATTTTAATATCTTTTTTTAAATTTTGAATTTCCGTTATTTCTAATTGTATTTCTATATGGACTCTAGACTCTTCTTTTTTTTATTTTTTAATTCTAATTTTTAGTTATTTCTAAATTGTACTCCTATATGGACCTTTAGACTCTTCTTCCAATATTTTTTTAATTTTGAATTTTAGTTATTTCTAAATTATACTTATATATGGATTCTAACCTCTACTTTTAAATTTATTATTTTTTAATTCCGAAATTCAATTAGTACTAAATTGTATACCCATATGGACTCTAATCCTCTCTTTCAATATTTTTTATTTTTTAATTCCAAATTTCTGTTATTTCTAATTGTATTTTTATGTGGATTTTAAATTCATCTTTCAATATTTGTTATTTTTTAATTTTGAATTTCAGTTATTTCTAACTTGTACACCTATGTACTCTAAACTCCTATTCCAATATTTTTTTAAAATTTTGAATTTTAGTTATTTCTAAATTGTATTTTTATATGGACTCTAACCTCTAACCTCTAGTTTTAATTTATTATTTTTAATTCTAAATTTCAATTAGTTCTAAATTGTATACCTATATGGACTTTAGTCTCGTCTTCCAATATTCCTTATTTTTAAATTTTGAATTTCAGTTTTTTTAAAATTATATTTCTACATGGGCTCTATTTTTACTTTTTCACCGATCAATATGAGAATTTTTAGGCCGTGAGAGCGAACGGGGAGACTTCTTTTTCTAATACTTTAATAAGTTAATAGATTTTGCGAAATGCATAAGATATAAATCATGCTTAAAGTACTTTCAATGATAAAAAAATAAAAACAAAATAAATAATAATTAGTTAAAGACATATGATCGAATGTATATCCAAAAATGTTAGAAAAAACAGATTTAGTAAGAGATAATGAACACAAGGCTTACATAAAACTCTCCCATGATCCCATCTGTCCATGTGGTAACTAGTAGACACGAGTCACGACACGAGGCCACACGTGATCGCGTGTTGTGAAACTATAGAAAAGCACTAGGGCTTGCGCGGTGCGTCCCTGTGAGCGATTGAGCTCAAGGGGGGTCCGCACTCATGACACCAAGGGCCTGTTTAGTAAGCTTAAGATTCCGAGAAGCAGTTAATTGGTAGCCAACTTTTAAGAATCTGAAAAAGTTGGGTTTCCCTGCTTTTGATATCTAATTTATTTTCTGAATTCTACAACTATAACTTTTTAGAATCTAAACGAAAAGTTAGACTATCAAGAGAGTTTGTGATTTTGGCTGACTTAAGCTTTCGGGCAGAGCTAAAATGAAATGGAGGGGATGTCACTTACTTAATTTACTCTACATTGGATGGAGTTTAAGCTGATGCAGGTACCTAAGTTTGTATTGAGGGGGTGCACACATGATAAAAATAAAATGAGTTATAGCTAAAAAATTTTCTTGACATGAGTGGAACTCCGACCATAACATAATTGACAGATCCAAGATGTGCTCCGGCAAGTAGAGGGGGTTCTAATATATATTGGTTGTGCTCGAAATGGCGGTGCTCGTAAGGCGGTTATGAATCGATTGACTAACCCAATTCCAATATCTTGATTTCGAGTGGCAATGCATCGTGAACCGATATATATATCGTTTGCTAATACACGATCAATTAATGTTTGTACAAAAAGTTTTTCCGTCATCCCATTTTGAGGACTCACAGAAATAGCTTGGATAGTACCACAATCTCTTCTACGCACAATAATATGTTGAACTACTTCAACAAGTCTACGTGTAAGATATCCAGTATCCGTCGTTCGTACAGCAGTATCTACAATCAGGTTCCTGAGCACCCCCTTATATACTCTAGCTCCGTGCCTGCCATCTAACCCCTAGTCTTATGGTAAAAACGGTGCCTCTCCATATTGTCGGTGGCAACTATATACTACTTCGTTCAAAAGAAAAGATTAATTTTAAAATTAAATTTTTTATAAGACTGAGGGTACGTGGCTTGGAGACCAAAACACCTAAGATCCTAGGCGCTCGTACATAGACCTGCCGTGGATAGACGTGACATACGACCTCCATTGCATTGGTTGATTTGCTACACGTGTTTTTTTTTCGCCGGGCCGGTCTACACGTGGTTCTACGACAGTTTGAGATGATATGGGCTGCCGAAATTCGAAACCCATGACGTCAGACTTCAGAATTCGGACGAAGCAAACGCATGTGGCACAAAAACATACAAACAGAAGAAAGTAAACAAGACTCGAAAAAAAAATCCTGAAGTCTGTACCAAGTACCTCACAGAAAATGGTCTGTCTCTGCAGCTGTGTTTCTTCTTCGACAGTCATGCGTTCCTCTGTCGAAGGGGAACAACGGGCAGCCAATCCGAGCACAGTATAGCAATTTCTGCCCGGGGACAGTCAATGTGCGTGCTTCGTTACAGTATAGAGTATCTCTGCACCTACACGAGCCCGTACGTGGATGGCGGTCTTAGTTTTCGTACACTTTGCACTCGTCGGTCTCCGGGTTGTCCTTGCAGAAGTCCTCCAGTGGGTCGCCGCTGCCCTGCACCGCCGCGCCGGGCCACTTGCTCGCCACCAGATGCGCCAGATCGACCACGCGTTGGCTGCACAAAACCACACATGCACGATCGATCAGACGCCGTGCAACGCACGTACGCAGTAACATGTGTTGTTGTTTGCGTTGCTCACCTGTAGCCCCACTCGTTGTCGTACCAGGCGACCACCTTGACCATGTCGTCGCCCATGACCATGGTGAGCGAGGCGTCGATGGTGGAGGAGACGTCGGAGCAGCGGAAGTCGACGGACACCAGGGGCACGTCGCAGACGTCGAGGATGCCGTTGAGGGGCCCCGCCGCCGCCTTGCGGAACGCGGCGTTCACGTCGTCGGCGGTGATGCCGGTCTTCACGGTGTTGATCACCAGGTCCACCACGGACACGTTCGGGGTCGGCACGCGCAGCGCGATGCCGTTGAGCTTCCCCTTCAGCTGCGGGAGCACCAGCGCCACGGCCTTGGCTGCGCCGGTGCTCGTCGGCACGATGTTCAGCGCCGCCGCCCGAGCCCTCCTCAGGTCACGGTGCGACGCGTCCAGCAACCTCTGTTAGTTAATCATCAAACAGCAACGCAAAATGTATCAGCCTCTGCACGTTCGAGATGCTGCAGCGATCATCGATTAATTAATCGTCTACTCGTTTTTCAGAAACCGACCGACCTGGTCGCCGGTGTAGGAGTGAGTTGTGGTCATGGTTCCCTTCACGATTCCTGCATATGCGTCAGAAACAGTCAGGGAAACATGTTGCCATACGTACTGTGTTTCAGGTTAAGGCGAACGATTAAAGAAAGCTACTGTTTCTTACCGAACTCTTCGTCCAAGATCTTGACAAACGGAGCGAGGCAGTTGGTTGTGCAGGAAGCATTGCTGCAAACAAGAAACAGAGTTCTTATGCACGTTACAGAGTTTGATAATGCATATTGAAGTGGTGGTGTTTGCTTACCTGATAATGTTGGCCACTTCGTGGGAGTAGTCTCCCTCGTTGACACCGAGGACGTAGGTCGGGATGTCAGCACCCTTCGCCGGAGCAGTGATGATGACCTTCTTCGCGCCGGCCTGAATGTGCTTCCCGGCGCCGGGGCCGTCGACGAACACTCCGGTACCCTTCATGACACACGCAGTAATGCAGCATTTGTCAGTTCTGTTCCCTGCAGATTGAGTTCACAGTAGTTTAGTTGGGAGATTAATTAATTATTGATTTGCGTACCTCGATGACAATGTCGATGCCGAGCTCGGCCCATGGCAGCTTGAGGGGGTCCCTGTTGGAGACGACCTTGATCAGCTTGCCATCGACGCTGATGGTCTGGTCGTCGACGATCTTGACGTCGGCCTTGAAGGTGCCGAGCATCGAGTCGTACTTGAGAAGGTGTGATGCCTGTAATAATTAACACATGCAGCGAACTTAATTATGTCTGAGTCAATCATTAGTCTGTGCACGATTACATTCAGAACAAGCTTTGCGAAGGACGAGTGTGTCCATCAGGCAGTAGCATACTAATTACTTGTACTTACGTTCCTGACGCCTCCGCTGTCGTTGACGACGACGACCTCGAGCGGGGAGTTCTCACGTTCGTGCCAGCATCGGAGGAAGTTGCGGCCAATGCGGCCGAACCCGTTGATAGCAACCTTGAGCTTCGCCTCAGCCGGCGCCCTCACGGCGTTCTCTCCGGTAGCCTACCACAAGTTGAACAATTAATTCATTATTGCACTTACAAAACAATAGTACAACATCTGTACTGTATAGTAAGGTGATTTTGTGGTCGGCAACGCATCCAAATCGATAACTTGTCACTCTAGTGTTGACTGTACGATACTGGAACATAAATCAGGAAGCATTTATCTAGCCAATACTTTTATACATGCCTGGAACATTAGTATTAGGATCATGTCCTATGTGAATTTTTTTTATTTTTGAACGAATATGTGATTTTTTTATCGTTATTTAGCTGATCATCGTTTAAAAGAAGTTGGGTGTTTGTCTGAATAGCTTATGTTTTTTTTTATGTTACAACTAACCGTAGAGACTGGAGATACGAATCATTTTTATTATTTAAAAAAATTAAAGACTACAGATCATGTGTTATCTAGCAGCAAAAGATAAATTCCAACCAGTTCACCCATCTAGTAAAGAAACACGCAACATATCGCTGTTATTCATTGAGAGGATATTCACAAGGTGATTAGTTCTTCCTTATTAAGATCAAGATCCAACTACTGAATTTCCAGGAGTGTGTCATATACAATACCAGTAAATACTTTTGCTAAAAATAAAAAGAAAATGTAACAAAGCACTACTGTATTTATGTACAACAACTGCTACTGTTTTCTATAGCCAAAAATAACCATCCTGTGTTGCTCATCAGGTTAAACTGTATTCATAATAACGTGCGTAGCGTAGGGGACATTATGCTAACATGCATGGTTAATTCTACCGTTTGTTATCTGAAATACTGAACTGCGCAATAAAAAGAAAAACAGAAAGCTACAGAGTTAAGGTAAGCACAGAAAGAGATAGCTTAAGCTAAGCAGGCAACGTACCCTGGCGACGAGCTGCGAGCCAAGGACATCGGAGAAGGACGCCTCCCTCGCGGCGTGGCTGATGGAGCACGATCCCGGCCTCAGCCCGGAGAAGTCGGCGAAGTCCACCCTCTGCAAACGCACATTCCATCGTCAGATCACCCATAGCTTCACGCAAAGCCGAATAATACCGCAAGATCACTACACGCACCTGCTTGGACGCCGCCTTGCTGTGCCGCCGGGCGGTGGCCGGAATGCGGGACGCCGCGAGTGCTGCGTGTGTGGCCATGGCTCGTCGCTGCCGCCTGTGCTTCTTCCTAGCTCGCTCGGCGGGATGGATCGAGGCGGCCGGATGCGTAGTGTATATGTACTTGGCGCGGAGGCGCGGCGATCACCGCTGGGGCTTTGTGGCGTGGAGACCGGGATAAGGCGATTGCACGCGCCGCAGCCACCCGTTGCGCGGAAGGCGATATCCGTGTGTGTGACTGTGGTGGCCTCGTAGGTGAAACGCAAATATCTCTCTGCAGTTCGCTGTATCTCGTCGCCGTGTGCCTGCGCACTTGCTGTCACCGTGTGAGCCTATAGTTGAACTGGTGCAGTGTGAGAGCCTAGCTGCGTGGGGCTCATGTTTTTTTCGCCATTTTTGTTTGGATTAGGATACTGACATACTGTTCTTTTTTTGTGTGCTCTGTGTGATTCATCTTTTTATGGCCATCGGTATTTTCTTTGATCAAAGATCGTTGGACATGCAAATTTGGGTGTACGTCATATGGTCATCTGAAAAGATAAATGGGAGCCACCAAAATTGAACACGAGAGAAATTTGTCCCTACCAAAATTGAACTGTATAGTAATTTATTAAAATTGCAAATATTTCAAAAAGTTACAAAAGTAAAAAAAAAGTTTTGAGTAAGCGGTCAAACCGAACTACCAAAGTCACATCGAATGGGCTCAAAGCCCAAACACTGCCTAGCCCACCACCAACACGGCCCACGGGCACCGAACCTATCAAAACCTCTCCTCTCTCTCCGCCGCCGCCGCCGGTCTGCGCCGTCTCACTCACGCTCAAGGCCGCCGTGACGCCGTCCCCCTCCGCCGCCGCCGCCGGCCTGCGACGCCCGACCTCGCCGACATGTTGCAGAGCAAGACCTTCGTGAAGAAGACGAAAGCTGGTCGCGTCCAGAAGGTAACTAGCTAAGTACTCAGCAGCAGCATCACCCTGCGCGAGGCGAAGGTCCCCCAAACCCTAGCTAACCTCGAGTTCCCCCATTCGCGCAGGTTGTCAGGGAGCACTACCTCCGGGACGACATCTCCTGCGGCGCCGCCTCCTGCTCCACCTGTGGCGCGGTCGAGCACCCCCTCTCCGCCGACGCGGCCGCCATCCTCGTCGTTGACACCAACGTCGTGCTCCACCAGGTAGCCTATCCCATCCTGTTGCCTATAATGAGTAGAGCTGGGGATTCCGGAGGCTGATGTTCTGAGAACTTGTTGCAGATCGATTTGTTGGAGAATCCAGCGATTGACGATGTTGTCTTACTATCAGTTGTGCTGGACGAGGTGAAGAATAAAAACCTCGCGGTGTTCAACAGGATCAAGGCCCTGTGTTCCAACAAGGCACGGAGGTTCTTCGTGTTCACCAATGAGCACCATAGGTGTGCATTCGATACCTTTGATTTGCTCGATGGCTATTATGATTTGTTATGCGAATCAAAACAGGTTTAAATTTATGGTTAACAGAATGGTGCAGAGAAACCACCTAAGTAGTTAAAAAGTATAGTTTAGTTGATAGTAGGGAGAAGATTAATCTAAAAGCTCTACCCTGCATCTGATGTTCCACAACATTTCCTTTTCAACGGACTCAGATTTAAATTGGGCCAATTTGATTTTGGGATTTCCTAAATCCCTCTTCAACTGTTTCTTCTCCAAACAGCATATCTTTGGTGTGCATGACCGTCGGACCTCAATTTTAGCACTATCTGCCTGATTATATTTGCAAAAGCCTCTCTATGCACACACTGTTGCACATCTACACTCTGCAATTTTTTTTAAAAAAAGTTCTTGTCAGCAAGCTTGCATAGACCAACAGAATTTACAAATTTCTCATGATAAATTATGTCTCTTGCATGTACATGTCCTTCCTTATGTTTGCAAATTTCTTTAAACACGGAGAAAATGAGTGCACTTCCAGTTCCTTATGTGGTCTTCTTGGTTTAAAAATATACCATTCTCTGCAAAAAAAAAAAACAGGGATACATATGTCAAAGAGATGGTTGGAGAGAGCCCGAATGATCGCAATGATAGAGGTACTGTACCAAATAATTCTGCTAGTTGCTTTATCTCATATCTTGCACTACTCGAAGTACTATTCTTTGCTCTTGATTGGTCCTTCATATTCAGCTATTCGTGTCGCTACTCGTTGGTACCAAAGTCATCTTGGTGAGAATGTGAAAGTTTTGCTGATCACAAATGATAGAGATAACAAGCGGAAAGCTATTGAAGAAGGCATTAATGCTGAGACAGGTGAAATTATGGATGTTACAAAAATGTTAGCTGGATCTTTTCAAAAATTGGACACATTATTTTTTCTGGTAATCACAACACAATATTTCTGGTTCCAGTGGAATCATATGTACGGTCTCTTGCACAGCCTGGTTTGCTCGATTTAGTGGTGGTTTCAACTAGTGGAGATGTCACAATGGAAGATGTAGAAGACCTTAGACCGTCCAAAAAGAAAGTAATTTACAGTGAGGTATTGTAAATTTAAACTGTTGACTTGTGCTTGTTTTATTGACATTGGCCATCTAATATCAAATACGAATATGTAATTTCTTGCTATCATTGCAGCACAAACCTATGTCAGAAATTACAGCTGGCCTGCGGTGTGGAATTTACCATCAAGGGAAGCTCCGAGTAAATCGTTACAATCCATTTGAAGCTTACGTTGGAAGTGAGAGCATTGGTGATGAGATTGTTATTCATGGCCGTTCAAACATGAATAGGGCTTTTGATGGAGACATAGTTGCTGTTGAGCTCTTGCCACAAGATCAATGGCATGAATCAAAGTCATTTATTGCAGACGATGATGGTACGTTCTTCAGATTCCAACACATGATTTTTTTCCCTTACATTGATGGATGTTTCTGTTCTTTCAGAAGATGAAGAAGAAGATGTCCATTTGGCTCCAAATAGTGCTGATGATGCTCCACGGAAAACCAATCCCACACAATCAACAGCTGCATCGTCAGTTGATTCTGTCTCTAGTCGCCCAGTTGGCCGCGTTGTTGGTATAATCAAGAGAAATTGGAATTCGTAAGTCTTTTATAAGATACGGATATGTTTTTGTAATTACAATATATACTCCTGATTTGGATATAACCTGAAGAGATGCATAATTTATGATAACTTAGAAGAATCTTGTTTGTATACATATTAGACTGATGCAAAATTTTTGGGCTCAAGGTTTTATGCACCCATTATGAATTTATGATCTATATGTTGCAACAAACTAGTAGGGTGGCCCACGCAATTTCGCGGCTAGCACCGTAATGAATATTTGTTGGATTTTAACAAAAATAAATATTTCTCTATAGGGCTCTGATCGTCGTTAAATTTATTGAGCCGCAATGATACTTGCTATCTGTTGACCCTACCTTTCTTTTCCACTGGTCCACCCCTGCGCTAGTCCTGCCTGTTATTGTCACCCTCCTCTTCGTTGTCATCACGACCTTAAAAGAATTATCTTATGATTGAGGTTCCTTTTTACATTTTTTAGAAGTCTCGGCTACCGCCCCTCCACTTGTCTACCTCCCGTCCCTTCTCTTCGTTGCCATAGAAACCTTCAAAAATCAAATCTTATTGTTGTTGGTTTTTCTTTTTATAGTTTCTAGATGTCCTGCCTACCACCACCTATCTATTCATTCGTCACCCCTCCGGTCGCCCCTTCTCATCTGTGTCATCAACACCTAAAAAAATTGAACCTTGTCATTGACTCATCACCAGTGTTCTGCTTGCCCGCCCATTGCTCCTTGCCCCCTTCAGTTTGTTGTCGCTGGCATCTTAAAAAATCAAACCGTATCATTGCTAGGATTCCTTTTTTTATAGTTTTTAGAATTCCTGCGAGCCGTCGCTGCATACCGCCTTATTTTGCTGTCCCTTGGCTTGCCCTCCAGCGCCTGCCGCCGCCGCTTACTACTTTACCACCCTCGGCATGCCCTCCTATGGCAACTGCCTCCCATCTCATTTGTCGGCCCTACGCTCACCTGCCCATTGCCTTTCTTCTTCGTCATCTCTTGCTACACCGGTAAGACTACTACATGGAAACCTCTTCTACTGCCACAGATGTACATTTCTTTAATTGATGGTGCCGTGTTTTGCCGTTTTGGCAATATGTTTGTTTTCTTTCGATTAAATGTGGTATTTTTTAGCCCTGCAAATGTGACTTCTTACATAGAATATGGTCGAGAATTGATGATCGAACATTGGCAGGCTGCCAAATGCTGACCTTGATCTTGATGTCTTGATCTTGATGTGATAATTTCTAGACCTCATTATGTAATATTTGGATATTTATAGTATTCTTTAACAACAAAATTATCTCCAAATGCAAGAAAAATTGGGAATATATTTTTTCTTTTGATCTACAACCAACAAAACAATTAAACTTCTTATTTAACAAAACTTTGATCATACTAAACTTGCCTTTCAATGTGTGCGCATGGCTGCCAAAATCGCCTGCTGTTGTTCAAGGAAAGGGGCATTGGTTGACCGAGTGATTTTGGTTGTTAGCTGCCAACTCTCTTTTCCGGTTGTATGCGGCAAGTGCCATGCAAGGAGATTGATTTTCCCTTTTTTTTCTTACTCTAAGTTTCTTCAGGGAACAAAAGAAACATTGTCAACCCTTTGTCCGGTTGGGCCATGAGAGTCCGAACAGATTTTTTATTTTGCTGTATAGTATTTTTTACAGAGTTTGAGTAGGATTTGTCATGTACTCTTTCTTACTTATACTTTTCCGATCAATCTCAATGGTTAAAAAATAAGTCTATCATGATCTAGCGGTGTAGATTATTTTCTTTTTCTCCGATTAATGTGGGAATTTCTAGCCTCCACAGCGAACATAGTGCCTTCTTTCAAGGCTGTCTTAATAATATAATAGATAAAATGCCCAAAATTTCATATGTGTGAACTGTTAAACTGTCCAAAATTGCAACAACTAAATTGTCCAAAGCTGTCCAAACCATAACTTGTGTGCATTTCTACATTTCAACATGTTAATAGTACCTAATAATTTTAAAAATATTTCCTCCCTGCTATTTCATGCATGCGTTGTTTATCCATTTTTCACCAGTTAGAATTTGGATTGTTTTCTGTGCTTAGGTTGTCATCTACCAAACTATTCAGTCTATAATTGCAATTTACTTTAGCTGTTTTATGTACTTTAAATCCATACAATGCCTGCAAACTGCAGGTATTGTGGGTCCTTGGAGCCAATGCCCATGCCTGCTGGTAGTGGAGGTGTTGCTCATGCTCTATTTGTGTCTAAAGATCGACGAATCCCAAAGATTCGAATACAAACTAGACAGCTTGGCAATCTTCTGGACAAAAGGATTATCGTTGCAGTTGATTCATGGGATGTCTTGTCTCGATACCCATCAGGACATTATGTAAGGACTATAGGAGATATTGGTGACAAAGATACTGAAACAGAGGCAAGTCCTACTTCAATTTTACAGCTGCATTGAACACTTTGTGTTGCAATTTACTTTTACTATGTAGGAGCTGCAACCCAACCTTCCTTATCAAGGGCTCATGGCTTGCATGTAAGAGCATGCGCTGATGCTAATGTGCTAAGTGATATTTATGCGTGGAACAGGTTGTCTTAATAGAGAATGATATCAACACAAGACCTTTCTCTACACAAGTCCTTGCTTGTTTGCCACCATTGCCATGGACATTATCACCTGAAGATCTTGCTAATCCTAATAGACAAGATTTACGCCATGTGAGAGTCTTTAGTGTGGATCCACCTGGTAAATAAATCATTGTCATGCATTCTATTTATATTTCTGTAGTTGGATTGAATTCTTATGATTCAACTGCTGTTTAGGTTGTAGGGATATTGATGATGCGCTACATTGCACACCACTCCCAAATGGGAATTTTGAAGTTGGAGTTCGTATCCTTTACTGATTTATTTTTTTATTTGCAGAATTCAAAATTGGAATGCTAATTTAATCTTATGGTCACTTGCACTTTGAGATAGTCCTCAACCTCTCCACTTTCTTCTAGTTTATTGCTTTATTTTAGCTTCATTTCATCAGATTGTCAGTATGCACTGTTCCATGTACCTAGATTGAGTATCACATAAGTTTGGATCTGTAGTTACAGATGGAAGTAACAAATATGCAAAGCATGCAATTTTGTATTTTTGTTCTTAAATGTTTGTATCATATAGGCATATCTACACAGGCACTAATCAGAAGAAGTGTAACTCTATGCTGGTTGTTCGTATTAGTTCTATCTGGTCTGTGCTCAGAGCAAATAAACTTTAGATGCTTTACATTTACTTGATAGATGGATTATCTCAGTGGGCATTACTCATTTTCAGTCAGCATACCAACTTGAGGAATTTAACACATCAAAGACATAAAGTTTAAGTTAGTTACTTTTCATTTTTAAAGGTCGTTCAACACTCTTGGACATTGCTGTTGTAGAATAATTATTTGAGGATCCATGTGCTACTTTAATGCTTGAAAGTCCTTGTGTCCTTCTACAAGCCAATTTACCTAAGCTATCTATCATAATGTCATTGATATGAATTTTCACACGTCATGTTTCTTTCACTTTTATTTCATGCACCTTTTATACTGTTTGATTTGGAGGTTGCAGTTCTTGACTTGGGATGACTAGATATTGCTGATGTTACTAACTTTGTTCATCCTGGTACTCCTCTTGATGAGGAGGCCTCACAAAGGGGCACTTCTGTATATCTTGTTGGACAGCGGATTGACATGCTTCCAAAGCCTCTAACTGAAGGTATCTCTATTACTTATGTTACATGCACACTGAATTAATCAAAGCGGAACATTTCTATTTCAATTTAAGAATACTCATATAATGTTAAAGTATTAGCGGAAGTAACTAATGATCTTCTCAAATATGCTGGTTTCTAGATGTTTGTTCTCTTCGTGCTGATGTTGAGAGATTGGCGTTCTCTGTCATTTGGGTGAGTAGTTCACATCATTTTATTGTTGCAATGTTAGCTTGTATGGAGAAGAGTATCTTATTTATACATCCTACATTTGTGAATAGGGCATAAGCCTCTAATATCTAATGTTACGGTATTATGAGGCATCTACCCTTTGGCATTTTTTAAAACAATTGATGCTTCTTCCTTTTCTGATTTTTTTAAATATTGGTCTGCAGGAAATGACACCTCATGCTGATATCATATCCACAAGATATACAAAGAGTGTTATCAAGTCTTGTGCTGCAATGTCTTATGTGGAAGCTCAAGCAAGAATGGATGACAGGTGCCTGTTGTTTCAACTTCTCACCTCGAACATGCTTAGTACAACCCTATCTATAGTCTTGCAGCTAAAACATTGTCATAAACTTGGTTCCTTTTCCCTTGTATTTTCAGCCGTTTGGTCGATCCCCTAACTGTAGACTTGCGGAACTTAAACTCGTTAGCAAAGGTTTGCTTTTGTGTTGACTCATCTCATATTGTAATAGATGTTCTTTTCTATTGCTATTTACCATTGAAATGTTATTATTATTTATTATTATTATATTTCCAATGTTCATGCAGATCATGAGACATCGACGTTGTGAAAGAGGGGCTCTAACACTTGCTTCAGCAGAAGTCAAATTCGAAATTGATAGTGAAACCCATGATCCGCTTGACATAGGTATGTGATTGGTAGACCACATTTATTCAAATTTATGTAAATAAATTACTTATTCAAAAGTTCATCAGGAATCTATCAAATTCGTGAGGCAAATCAAATGATTGAAGAGTTTATGTTGGCTGCAAATATCTCTGTCGCTGAGAAGATTTTGAAGCACTTCCCCTTATGTTCATTGCTAAGGTAAAATATTTTTATTTATCACCTGCTCACTCAAGCCTATACAGCCAACTAAATGGAACCATACAATGACTAATAGAAAAGGAGTTCAATCCTCTGAGGTAGGATGACAAAAACTTCCATACTTGTCACAACAGGTTGTTTCAGAGATAGCCCATCCTTCCTTGCTTCTTACTATATGGTTTTCAGTATTGAGTCCTAGTTGGATCATTTTCGCATTGATTGGTTTGGGATCCTAGGATTGTATCACAGAATTGCACCTCAGAAATTATTTATGATTATAAGATTTTGGCAACTAATTTTGCATGGTGGCATTGTAATTAATATCTTATGCTTCTTAGTGTTTATGGCTTTATGCTTCACCCAGTGCTTTCGTATCTTCAGATACAAACCATGTTGTGGAGGTTCCATTGCTCATATACTTAATTGCTGATACCACCATTTGGCATGAAGCTGCCCTAGTTCAGTATACTAAAGACTAAAAGATATATCTGTATTTTGGCAGATTGAAAAATCCATGTGTCATCGACCATCATTTATGTTACCACGCAAATAAAAAAACTTTAGCAGCAATATTCTTGGTGGCCAACTAATTGTTTCAAAATTTATCAGTGATTGACTTACTGTTGTTTAATTTGTTTTAATCTATGCCATTGCTTTTAAAATTCTGTGGTTTGAATAATAACTGCTGCATTATTTCATTTCTTTACTGTTTTGTACACACTAATTTTCTTTTTATGTTAACCAGGCGCCATCCTAGCCCAACAAAGGAGATGCTTGAGCCATTACTCCGAACTGCCTCTTCTGTGGGGCTAAATCTGGATGTGTCATCCTCAAAAGCATTAGCAGAATCACTTGATAATGCAAAGGTGAGATGGGCGACAATATATTACTCTGTATATTATGGAGTATTGTTTTATTAGTATATAGTGCACTCCTTATTGTTATGGTGGGACTCTACTACTGCCGGTTGGTCAAGAAGCACGCACAGGAGGTTAGGGGTGGGCGTTCGGTTTCCCTGGTTTAATCGGATCGGTTTTTTCGGGTTGCCTGAAATTTGGTTTTCGTAAAATCTAAACCGAAGGAAGTTCTAGGAAAATATCAACCAAGCAAAATAAACCGAAGAAGATCGGTTCGGTTTTTTTGGGCTTTGGTTTTTACCGAGAAAGATCTACACCGCACACCGCGGTCAACTTCCCGCGAGTACGCACGGCCTGCCCAGCCCAGCTCTGCCCGAGGGCCCGTGCTTAATTTGGAAAGGGAACATGATTTGGTGGATCTGTTAGCTCATGTATTTTTTGGGCCGCAGTGAAAGTTGGGCTTGATGCACATGTTAGTGGGCCTCGAGCATTTGGATTGGCTGAACACTGATCGGTTTCTTCGGTCTCATCAGTTCACGTGAGATGGAAACCGAAGCAAAAGCCAAACACCGAACTACAGGAAAATAAAAACCAGACAATCAACCGATGACCAAAAAAACCATCTCTTTGGTTTGGTTTGGTTTGGCTCGGTTCGGTGCGGTCTTCGGTCTTCGGGATTTTTTTGCCCACCCCTACAGGAGGTGGCGGCAGCTAAGGAGGCAACAACCATTATTTATTGTTCTATTGGATTTGATCTCTTGATGTTTATCTTATCTTGGTAAATGAGTTCGTTAAGCAGCTGTACTTGAGGGGCTGATTAACTGATCTCTATTCTTTGCAATCAAGCAACTAAGCCTCTCCTTTTGTTTTCTCTGCACCACTATGCCCTGCCATGGCATCCAGCGCACTGAGGCCCTGGTCCACTACCACTATGCCTTGCACCATTTCCCTCAGGAACATAACAACAACATATGTTTGGACGTGAATACTGATCCCTTATTACTTCATGGTTTGCAGAATGATGATCCATACTTCAACAAGCTTATCAGGATTTTGGCAACTAGATGCATGACACAAGTAAGATAGCTACATTGAAGTTCCTCGTATTTTAACATATTGATAGCTACTATGCCCATAACCTTCCCTGTTGCAACACACAGGCAGTTTATTTCTGCAGTGGAGACTTGACCTTTTCTGAGTATTACCATTATGGGCTTGCTGCTTCTCTTTACACACATTTCACCTCTCCTATTCGCAGATATGCAGGTTAGTTCCTATCGCCCTTAGATGAACCTATGTTTAAAGATTTTATTTGAATTGTGCATATAGTCGTTGTGCATTTAAACCAATGGAGGTGGTTTGCTATATTTAGTTATTTCTTTGTCCTGCTTCTGAGCAGTGAATTTATATTTTGCTGCGCGAACCTTTTACACAAAGTGATGTTAATCAATGTGGCTGGACACATTTAAATGTGTGAAATAACATCATGTCCACAAATATGGCATTTTCTTTAGATTGCCTATTACTCCAGCACATGAAGCCTCTGAGCAGTGAAGTTCCAAGATGACGCATTCATGAATTATGCAGTTCCAAGTTGTAAGAAAGCATTTTGAGGGACTAACAATATCCTTCTGTTCCAGATGTTATTGTTCATAGGTTGTTAGCTGCTGCCCTAGAAATTGCCAAACTTCCACCCCTCTTTCAGGATGGTCCACAACTTACAGGCATAGCTGACAGTAAGAAAATTAATGCACTCTGAAGTACATCTTTCTATGTTTCACTTCTTGGTACTGAACTACTGATACCTTTTGATGTCAGACTTGAATTATAGACATCGAAATGCCCAGATGGCAAGCCGAGCATCGGTTGAGCTTCACACCCTCATATATTTCAGGACAAGGTACATATTTATTTCCCAATGGTACAAGTGTGATAGGCCAGCAGTATATATCATGTAAAAATTGTGGCCTCAACACTTCTTATTGGTGCAGGCCGATGGACACTGAAGCCAGAATTGTAAAGATCAAGGCAAATGGTTTCATAGTATTTGTCCCAAAGTATGCTTCAACTGATTAATTTACTGTTCTGTTCTTTTCTAATACTAGTTGATACCCCATGCTTTGCTGCAAGATATATGGACAAATGCATGTTATACATTATAGAAATGATAGATGTATATGTTTAAATAATATGAAAATAATGTGGAGATAATGATTTGACACTGCTTGCATATTAAGTTCTAAAAATACAACAAAATTATAAATGATATGTCATGTTTGTATGATACTTAAAATACTTTAGATAATAATTGCTAGTAGGTGATGATGTGACATATTTGCATGTGATTTAAAATACTTTAGATAATAAGGCACACTTGCATGTTGAGCTTTAGGAGTTAGTGGGCAACAATTATATATTTAGTATAGATACGATATATTAAGGTGCCAGGGCATTTTAGTTCTGCCGTGTATTTTTCTTTCTGGTTCTCAACAAGAGAGTTCTAATTTTTACCGAATGCCTCTTTAAGATGCCAATGGCTCCAACATCTTTGCAATCTATGTAGCAAAGAATTCATTCTGATTTTTCCTTGTATGGAGACTAACATTTTCATCGTTTATATCTTAAAAACAGGTTTGGCATAGAAGGGCCCATCTACCTTACTCCAAAGGGAGACAAAGGGGGTGATTGGGTAGTAGATGAGGTGCACCAGAGAGTAACCAAGCACGGGACAAACGTCAGTTACGCTGTCCTGCAGACCGTTATAATTCATATGGAGGTGGTTGAGCCTCAGCCTCACCGCCCAAAGTTGCAACTCACCCTCATATGAAAATGTGCAAGTGAACTGTATAACTACTGTGTTTATCTTTTTCCATATAGTGTAGTAGCTGGGTCAATTCTTTAACTCAGAATTGGGGATTGATGATCTGTAGTCACATGGACAAACCAGCAGAGTGTGAATTGTGATGAAATCGTCGAGTGGAATTTCTGGTAAGAGTGGAGTCAATCCAATTTATAGGTTTAAGAAGAGCCGATATGTAATGCTCGATTTTAGTTGAGCATAGATTACTACAAGTGTATTACACAAATGTGCTGATACAATTATTAATTTTAAGATGATGTTTGCCAGATTACATTGAGCACAATTTTCCTATGCTGCCATATAGATCTCCGGACCAGGATCCTCTACTGATATGTGGATCTTTGATCCATAGATCTCTTGTGTTCAGTTCAGTGCACAACTGTCCTATGCTGCCATTTTACCATTGGGATGGTAGCTGAAAGACCTGATATGATGATGTTCCAAAGTTTGTTTAATCGACTCTTTTGCATTCGATGGCATCTCCATCTTTATCCATTCAGTGGCTCAGAACACGAGTGACATGAATACTGTCGACCAAAGCGTGAGCTAAGGCGGCAATCAGGTGCGTCCACGCTCCACAAGATGATCGAGCAGAGCACTCGTTCTTCCCCAACGTCAAACAACTAAGCGATCATCCCTGTATTGCAGAAACGATGATCACCATAAGGCTGAACAAAAAAGAGAATGTCACTGCAGTGGATGGGTAAACATCGGTAGACTGGCATACCGATGCTCATGGCGGGGGCACCGTTGATTGCATCAGGAGTACGTAGCGGTCGAGGAGATCTTGGCAGGAACCCAAGCTTTCCTGCTGCTGTGACTGATCACTCCAATTCCAATTCCACAGGCACTCAGGCAGGCAGAACGATGAAGCGTATCATCACAACCGATCTGACTATCAGAGGTTTCATTGCCGTCCTTCCTATGCCTAGCAGTGAACTAGTGAAGTAATTGCAAGTCTTTGCCTGTGTATATCCGAAGAGACTGGATTTCTACCTATTATTAAAAAAAAATGCAAGGATGAGCAGAGACCAGAATCTCATCTTGCCGACCTCAAATTTTACCTGACAGATACATGCACCACAATCTCTTTCTCGGTTCTTTGGAAGGAATGCAGACTAACAACATACTGCATAGATTTTAAGGTCGTGTATTGAAGATATAAAGGGATAAAAAAAATTAGACTTGTAAAAGCCTAAGACATGTAAAAAATTGACATGCATAACATCGCATATTATTAATGGTATAATATATAACATACGTATTATATGTATTTTTTGCAATTACACGACAACACACGCGCACACACACCACACTCACACTCTATTTATGTGCCTCATAACACATGCTTCAAGAGATGAAAACCAACGGCACATCTCTGATCTAACTAAAATCCTATTAAAAGTCCTCACACCCTGTATATGTGCCCCCTAACACATACTCCAAGAGATGAAAACCAACGGCACACTGTATATGTGCCCCCTAACACATGTTGTCCTCACACCCTGTATATGTGCCCCCTAACACATGCTCCAAGAGATGAAAACCAACGGCACACACTCTGTATATGTGCCCCCTAATACATGCTCCAAGAGACCTAACACATGCTCCAAGAGATGAAAACTAACGGCACACTGTATATGTGCCCCCTAACACATGCTCCAAGAGATGAAAACCAACGGCACATATTCTTTATCTTACTAAAATCCTATTAAAAGTCCTCCTGCATGTGTGCAGCATATTCTTTATCTTACTAAAATCCTATTAAAAATCCATCTACATGTGTGTAATATGTGTGGGCACCAAGACTTAAACCCTGGTGGATGGAGTCATGCACTTACGACTGCACCACCATACCACTAGTGCTTCCCATACATATTACATATTGAACATGATCTTCTTTTATTTTTTTATACACATACACATCACATGCTATATTGTCGGTGACATGGGACCGGGGGTGTCGAGACCAAAGGGAAGGGCGGCCACAGTGATCCACGTGGCCCGTTCCCCCGGAGGGGTCGGGCCCGAGGGTGACGTGGCGGCTGCCCTCCCGGTCTCCCCCCGGGGTCGGGCCGCTCCCGATTCTGCACCGAGGGCTGGGGCGCCCCGACCCCCTGTGGTTTTGGTGCCACGTGTGCAGGTTAGGTGAGCGTGACAGAGCTCACCTAACCGCATTTATGGCGGTTCAGATGAGCGTACTACGCCGCATTTAATGCGGCGTGGCGCATGCCTATCCGGTCCGTGACCGGTCACAGCGAGTGACCGGACACAGACCGGTCAGATCGCGGGTTAGGTGGTGCCAGGCGGCCTGCAGCACGCCTCTCCCCGTCCCGTCAGAATGATGAGAGCCCTCTGTCTCTCGTCTCTCAGCCGGAGCTGGCGTGCCAACTCCTGGAGTTGGTACGTCAGTCCCGGTCAGATGCATTCCAGATTCCGACGCAGGCGAGACGAGAAAGTCGCCCGCCATTTAATGAAGGTTGAAACGGGCGTCCCCCGGATGGGTCGGCTGGCTGAGCAGAGGCATGCTGCGGCGTCTATCAGAGGCTGCTTCCGGCAGTAGGATAGCCCTATTTGTAAAAGAATGTTTTCTTTCTTACGCAGCTTGTGGCCCATGTGGTAGCCCCTTGCCATATAAAAGGAGGCTCAGGCCTAGGAAGGAGAGGGATCAGACTCTGGCTGACTTGGTCTAGAGGCTGAACTCTCTCTGGATTCCTCTACATTCACAGATCTACCAGAAGACAGGAGTAGGATATTACGCTTCCCAGCGGCCCGAACCTGTCTAAACCGCCTGTGTCCACGCGTTCTTTCTCGCTGAGATCCCTTAGATCAGGGGCTAAGAATCTCACCTTGCACCCCCGGCCGAACCGGCAAAGGGGGACCTGCACGGTCTCCCGGTGAGGAGTTTCACGCTCCGTCATCTGGCGCGCCAGGTAGGGGGCGCGCGCGTGTTTTTTCTGAGCCCCCATCTCCTTCCGTGTGCGCCAAGCTTCGCCAGGTCAGCCCTATGGCCGAAGAGGCAGTGGCGTACAACCCTTCTTTGAGCACCAGCAGTGATGGCGGGGAGCAGAACCCGCGCCATCGGGCTCGCACCCCGTCGTCCCCCTCCCGCCGGAATCTTGGGCGGGGGAAGGCGCTTGAGGAGGTCGAGGGATCCGCGACCTCGCCGCTCGCAGGCGATGGAGGAGGACGGCGAGGTGGAGTGCGTCGTCGCCTCACCTACGGCGATGGCGGCACGTCCCAAGGCGTGCTCCAGGCTACGGGCGCGCTCTTGCGTCACCCGCCCGTTGTCCCCGATCCAGAGACCCCAGGCCAGCGTTGGTTGGATGACGTGGCCAACCTGGTCATGACGGCGCAGCAGCGCCTAGGCACCGGCAGGCGGTCTTCCGTCACCAGGACCTCTGGCGCTGCCGCCACCGGCTCTATGTCATCGAGGCGGAGGGCACGGCGGACAACGGCCGACACACGCCGTTCGTCCGCGGTTCCCTCACCAACGCCTCCGACCCAAGAAGATATGGATGGGGGGCCAGACGCCCGACTCGATATCGAGCGCCGGCGCGACGCTCGTCGCGCCGCCCATGCAACAGAAGGCGCCTCCTCTTCTGGAGCGCCGCTCCGTTCCGGTCACGGGGGCCGGCCCCCCGTGTCCCCGGTTGGTGGTGCCGACTGTTGAGCCTTTGTGGCGAGCCTTCGGAATGTCCGTTCGGCCCCAAGGTTCCGGCCCACCATCACCGAAAAATATGACGGGAGCGTCAACCCCGCAGAGTTTCTCCAGATCTACACGACTAGGATAGAAGCCGCGGGGGATGACGACAGGGTCATGGCGAATTTCTTTCCCATGGCCCTGAAGGGCCAGGCGTGGGGCTGGCTAATGAACTTGCCACCCGCGTCAGTCCACTCCTGGAAGGATTTGTGCCAGCAGTTCACCACGAACTTCCAGGGCACATATCCGCGCCCAGGCGAAGAGGCAGACTTGCACGCGGTACAGCGGAGGGACGATGAGTCTCTCCGCTCGTACATCCAGCGGTTCTGTCAAGTCCGTAATACCATACCATGCATCCCTGCACATGCGGTGATCTACGCATTCAGGGAGGGCGTGCGGCACAACCGCATGCTCGAGAAGATCGCCTCCAATGAGCCCCAGACCACCGCGCAGCTTTTCGAGCTCGCGGACCGTGTGGCTCGCAAGGAGGAGGCCTGGACCTGGAACTCCTCCGGCTTTGGAGCGGCGGCTCCGGCTGCCCCCGAGTCCGCCGCTCGTTTAGGGCGGCGGGACAGGAGGAGGAAGAATAGGTCGGCCCGTTCCGACGACGACGGTCACGTCCTCGCCGTTGAGGGCGCTTCGTGGGCCCCCCAAAAGGGGAGGCCCGCGGGCGACAAAAAGAAGGAGGCTGGCGCTCCCGGTAGGAAGCGCCCGGCTGGCAGATGGTGCACCGTGCACAACACCTCCCTCCACAACCTCGCCGGCTGCCGCGCGGTCAAGAGCTTGGCCGAGCGGACGAGGAAGTGGGAGGAGGAGAGGAGGCAGGAGCGCCGTGAGGGCAAGGCCCCGGCGGCTCCCACCGGCAACCGGCGAAGTGAGGCCAGGCAGAAGGCCCCCGCTGAGGACATCGACGATGGCGACGATGATCTGGGCTTTCAGGAGCCCGAGGCCACCGTCGCCACCGTCGATGGGGGAGCGTGCGTTCACGCTTCTCGCCGGAGCCTCAAAGCCATGAAGCGAGAGCTTCTGGCCGTGGCCCCTTCCCATGAGGCGACGCGGCGGGCGCGTTGGTCAGAGGTCGCCCTCACCTTTGACCAGACCGACCACCTGATAGACGGGGGCGCGGCCCTCAACATCCTTTCCCCCGCGGCCTTCGATGTTATCAAGGCCCCGGGGATGGAGCTCCGGCCGTCCCAGCCGATCATCGGCGTGACGCCGGGGCACACCTGGCCGCTAGGTCACATCGACCTCCCGGTCACCTTCGGTGGTCCCGCCAACGTTTGCACCGAGCGGGTGGACTTTGATGTGGCGGACCTCAGTCTGCCCTACAACGCGGTCCTGGGAAGGCCCGCGTTAGTGAAGTTCATGGTGGCTACCCACTACGCCTATCTCCAGATGAAGATGCCGGGCCCTAGTGGCCCCATCACCGTCCACGGCGACCTCAAAGTCGCGCTCGCTTGTATCGAGCAGCGCGCGGACCGCCTCGCCGCGGTATCCAAGCCCGCGGGCGGCGACAAGAGGCTCGGCGCCTCCACCTCGACCGCCCCGAGGCAGCGGATGGCCTCAGGCGACGAGGTCCCGGTGAAGGAGGTCGCCCTGTGCGACGACCCGTCCAAGACCACCCGGATCGGTGGTCTCTTGGACGACAAATAGGAAGACGCGCTCGTCTCCTTCCTGCGGGCAAACGCCGATGTCTTCGCTTGGAGACCGGCGGACATGCCCGGGGTCCCCAAGGAGGTGATTGAGCACTGTCTCGCCGTGTGGCCGGGCGCAAGGCCCGTCCGACAGAAGGTGCGGCGGCAGGCCCCGGAACGCCAAGCCTTCATCCGCGAGGAGGTGGCGCGGCTTCTGGAGGCCGGATTCATCCGTGAGGTCATCCATTCGGAGTGGCTCACGAACCCGGTCATCGTCCCCAAGGCAAACGGCAAGCTTCGGATGTGCATCGACTACACCGACCTCAACAAGGCATGTCCTAAGGACCCTTATCCCCTGCCACGCATAGATCAAATCGTCGACTCCACCGCGGGGTGCGACCTTTTGTGCTTTCTAGATGCATACTCAGGTTATCATCAGATTCGCATGGCTAGGGAGGATGAGGAAAAAACTACATTCATTACCCCTGTAGGAACTTATTGTTATACAACCATGCCCTTTGGGTTAAAGGATGCAGGTCCTACTTTTCAGCGTACTACTCGTATTTCTTTGGGTAGTCAGATAGGACGCAATGTTGAGGCCTATGTCGATAACTTGGTTGTGAAAACGCGCAACCAAGAGACCTTGCTCTCAGATTTAGCGGAGACTTTCGAAAGTCTCTGCTCTGCCCGCATAAAGCTGAACCCCGAAAAGTGCGTGTTCGGTGTGCCTGCGGGCAAGCTTCTCGGGTTCTTGATCTCTGCCCGAGGCATTGAGGCCAACCCTGAGAAGATACGAGCTATAGAGCGGATGCGCCCCCCCCAGCAAGCTTAAGGACGTGCAATGCGTCACCGGATGCATGGCTGCCTTAAGCCGATTCATATCGAGGCTGGGAGAGAAGGCGCTGCCCCTATTTAAGCTCCTCAAATGCTCTGGGCCGTTTACCTGGACGGAGGAGGCTGAGCGGGCCCTCACCCAGTTGAAGGCATACCTCAGCTCTCACCCGATCCTGGTCGCCCCGGAGCCAGATGAGCCGTTGCTACTCTACTTGGCGGCAACCCCGCAGGTAGTCAGCGCGGCGTTGGTTGTGGAGCGCGACGAGGACAGCCCTCGGTCCGCGCGCCCCCACCCTGTGTCGACCCGACCCGGGAGAGAGCAGGGAGGAGAGGCCCCCGAGCCGGACGGTGGCCTAAGGCCCCTGACGACCGGATGTGGCCCTCTGCCCGCTTGTGCGACGACGCCGGACGCCCCCGACCCCCAGGGAGGCCCTCGGGCCACTGCGGGAAGGCCGCGCCCGCCACCCTCCGACCCCGAGGTCGTCGGCACAGAACCCGAGTGGGCCCGGCAAGGCCGCTCGGACGATGAGCGCCCCGGGAACGGTGCCCTGAACGAAGAGGACAGGCCCCGCCGAAAGGTGCAGCGGCCCATCTACTTCGTTAGTGAGGCGCTGCGGGACGCCAAGACCCGATACCCTCAGGCCCAGAAGATGCTCTACGCAATTCTGATGGCCTCGAGGAAGCTGCGCCATTATTTCCAGGCGCATCGGGTCACGGTGGTCACGTCCTACCCCCTCGGCCAAATCCTACACAACCGAGAGGGTACTGGACGGGTGGTAAAATGGGCAATCGAACTCTCCGAGTTCGACTTGCGCTTTGAACCACGCCATGTGATCAAGAGCCAGGCCCTCGCCGACTTTGTGGTGGAGTGGACCCCGGCTCCCGAGCCCGTCTCCGCCCCCGAGGCCAACACGAGCCCCTCGCAGCTGCCTCACGCCGCCTACTGGGTGATGCAGTTCGACGGCTCCCTGGCCCTTCAGGGCGCCGACGCGGGGGTCACCTTGACCTCGCCAAGCGGAGACGTCCTCAGATATCTGGTTCGCCTAGATTTCCGGGCAACCAACAATATGGCGGAGTACGAGGGACTCCTTGCGGGACTCAGAGTGGCGGCCGGAATGGGGATCCGCCGCCTCCTGGTTCTAGGCGACTCCCAGTTGGTCGTTAACCAGGTCTCCAAGGAGTACCGGTGCTTCGACCCACAGATGGACGCCTACGTCCGCGAGGTGCGGCGTATGGAGCGCCATTTCGACGGGATAGAACTCCGGCATGTGCCCAGACGGGATAACGCGGTCGCCGACGAGCTCTCAAGGCTCGCTTCATCGCGAGCCCCGACCCCACCGGGCGCCTTTGAAGAAAGGCTTGCTCAGCCGTTGGCGCGACCCGACCCCCTAGGGGAGACGGACGCGCCTGAGCGGCCCCCGAGGCCCGTCGGAGTCCAGGCCTCGGGACCCGGGGGGGCCGACCCCGGCCCCCCAAAATTGATCGCTTGGATGGCTGAGATCCAGGCGTTCCTCACAGATCAGACTCTACCCGAGGACCGCGAAGGGAGTGAACGCGTCCATCGCATCTCCAAGCGCTACGTGCTGGTGGAAGGGACCCTCTACCGGCGCGGGGCCAACGGAGTCCTCCTGAAGTGCATTCCTCGGGAACAAGGCGTCGAGCTTCTGGCCGATGTCCATGAAGGCGAGTGCGGGGCCCACTCCGCCTCGCGCACCTTGGTTGGCAAGGCCTTTCGCCAGGGTTTCTATTGGCCGACGGCGCTCCACGATGCAGTTGACCTGGTCTGACGATGCAGGGCGTGCCAGTTTCACGCCAAGCAAACGCATCAGCCGGCTCAGGCCCTGCAGACCATACCTCTTTCTTGGTCGTTTGCTGTTTGGGGGCTGGACATCCTGGGTCCCTTCAGGAGGGCCCCGGGCGGGTTCGAGTATCTGTATGTCGCAATCGACAAGTTCACTAAGTGGCCCGAGGCTTATCCGGTCATCAAGATCGACAAGCACTCGGCGCTAAAATTCATCAGGGACATCACTGCTCGGTTCGGGGTGCCTAACCGTATCATTACGGACAACGGCACCCAGTTCACTAGTGAGCTCTTCGGCGACTACTGCGAAGACATGGGCATTAAGCTCTGTTTCGCCTCACCCGCCCACCCCAAAAGCAACGGCCAAGTAGAGCGCGCCAATGTTGAAATCCTCAAGGGCCTCAAGACCAAGACCTTCAACATCCTCAAGAAGCATGGCGACTCGTGGATCGAGGAGCTACCAGCGGTGCTCTAGGCGAACCGAACCACTCTAAGCCGAGCGACCGGGGAAACGCCTTTCTTCCTCGTCTACGGCGCGGAGGCGGTCCTCCCATCCGAGCTCACCCTGAGGTCCCCTCGGGCCACCATGTATTGCGAGGCTGATCAAGATTAGCTTCGCCGAGACGACCTTGACTACCTGGAAGAGCGAAGGCGGCGTGCGGCCCTCCGAGCCGCGCGCTCCCAGCAAAGCCTGCGGCGCTACCATCAGTGCCATGTCCGGGCCCGATCACTCTGCGTTGACGATCTCGTCCTACGCCGCGTCCAAATGCGTGCTGGACTGAGCAAACTCTCACCAATGTGGGAGGGTCCGTATCGAGTGATCGGCGTCCCCCGGCCGGGCTCGGTTCGATTGGCCATGGGCGACGGCACAGAGCTGCCTAACCCATGGAACATCGAGCATCTTCGCCGCTTCTACCCATAAAGGGGGTCGGGTGTCGTACCTCGGGCTCAGGCCAACCCCGCGCCCCCCTCGGGCACGCAGGGTTGGCCGGGGGCTCCCACATGCACATACTCGTTTAATTCATTTCCTAGCATTTCAATAACAAGCATTTTCAATTTCCTAAGGACCGCGTCTGTGTTGTTGTTTCTTTTTGAAAAGTCTTGACTTGAGTCAGTCTGCTCGTGCTCGACCTTGCCCTCGGCAGCCCAGGTCGTCTAAAACCGCCAAACGGGGCCCAGAACCGAGCCGTGCCCCGGGGTGCAGTGAACTCCGGGGGGGAATCAGCAATGGCCCACAATCGGGTCCCCCTAACCCTCGGTCACCGCGCTCCCGGCCTGGCCAGTCTCGACATGCGGATCTCCCCAGACACTAGCTTCGACCCGTGCTGCTTGAGGCTAGGGCCCGGGCACGAGCCCTCGCTCAAGACAAGATACAGAAGGATCGCGACACAGATCATCCTTATCACGTGCATATAGCAAACATAACTGACATAGAAATTAAAATCCTATTTGATTGCAGGTAAAATAAAGCCAGTCTATACAAGCATTGGCTCGAAGGCCTCAGAAGATGAAGGAAAAATTATTAAGATACGCGGGGGCCCGGGGGCTCACCCCAACGCGCCCGGGTCGTCGGCCTCGCCGTCGCTGTCGTCCGCGCCGTCGTCGCCGCCCTCCTCCTCGTCGGAGTCGAGGCCGAAAGCGAGCCGAGGGGCCATCCCCTCGAAGCCGTGGACGATGTGGTCGGCGGCGTCCCGGACTTGCGCGCGCGCGTCGTCCTCGGTCCCGGGAGGGAACTCCTCCAGCGCCGTCCACGGGGAGAAGTCGGGGTCCCGAGCTTGGTAGCACGCCAACACGAGCTCCATCGCTCCCCGGGCCAGGTCGCTTGAGGAAGACTTGATCGTCTCCTCGATCTCCTCAGGGAGCCTCTCAAGGTCCCCGGCCATCTCCGAGAGGCGCTGAGCGAGGCCCCCCTGGCTGGCGGCGTACTTCGCGTACCGCCCGCTCCAGATACCCGCCTGACGCCCAGCATGGTCGAGGCGGGAGACGGCGTCCTGAAGCATGCCGGGCCCCACCTCGTTCGCCAGCCGGAGGGCCTCAACCTCCCCGGCGGACGAGTCTAGGGCGCCTTGCAGCTCGGCGATGGTGTGCTCGGCGGCCGTGAGGCGGGCGGCTAGATCGCCGTGGCCCGCGGCCGCCCCGGCGCTGCGCGCTTGCACGTCCAGCTCCTTCACCCGCGCCTCGAGTTCAGAGGCCCGCTGGTTCAGCGCGTCCCTCTCGGCGCGGGCGCTCTCCAGATTGCGGTGCGCCTGCTCCTCCCGCGCTGCCTCGCGGAGGAGCAGGCTGTCCGCCTGCCGCTGCGCCGCGGCCTCGGCCTCCTCGAGGGCTCGCCCCCGCTCGGCGAGCGCGTCTTCGCGGAGGCGGAGTGCGGACTCCTGCTCGGCGGAGGCGGCCTCGTGCGCCGCCAGCGTCGCCTCCCGTGTGGCGGCGGCGGTCCTCGCGGGCCGCCAGCGCCGCCTCCTTCGCGTCCAGGGCGCGGGCGCGCTCCTCCAGCGCCTCCAGCTCCCGGGCGGGAGGTCAAGGGCTTCGGCCCGCCGGCGCACGGCGGCCTCCTGCGCGAGCAAGCGCGAGGCCCGCCCCCCGAACGCAGTGAGGCGCTCCTCCAGCGCCATAGTGCGGGCCTCAAGGCCTCCTCGCGCTGGCGGGTCGCCGCCTCGCTCTCTGCCGCTCGTCGCTCCCGGGCAGCGGCGGCGTTGAGAACTCCCCGGGCGGCGTCAAGCTTCCCCTCCAGCTCCGCCACCCGGCTCCTGTATTGGAGGTGGAGGTCGTCCCGCGCCCCGTCGAGCATGGCGGTGGCGATGAGGGCAGCTTCCCGCTCCTCCTCCACCTCCCGGGCGATCTCCGCCAGGCTCCTGCGATGAGCCTCGAGCTGCGAGGTGTGCAGGTGGTGCGCCTTACGGCCCGCCTCCACCATGGCCTCCAAGGAGCGCCGCCCCTTCTCGACGCGCGCCCATGCCGCGTTGATCTCCGCCCGCTCTGCCTGCAGGGCCTCCATCTGGGCGCTTAGCCCGTCCAGCACTGTGCTGTTTGCTATGGCCAAGGCCTGCAGGAGGGGTTCCGCGCTCAGCGGGGCGGCGGAAGGAAGAGGGGAGGGCCACCTCGGTGGTGGTGTAGCGTGGCTCGGCTCGCCGATCGGCGCGCTGGCCTCGGGGGCCTCTCCCGAAGCCGGCTCGTCCAGAGCGCCGCCCGGGGCGTCGGGCCCCGGCTGCGTCCCCTCGGCATCGTCGCGGACGACCTCGGTGGCGGCCTCCGCCTCGGGCGCAGTCGGGGCGGGGACCTGGGTGGCAGCCTCGGCCGCCCGCGCCTCGTGCACGCGCGCCGCCTCTGCCTCCCGGGCCGCCTCCTCGGCCCGGCGAACCCTAGCCTCCTCCCGAGTGGCCTCCTTGGCCTGGCGGACCCGGGCCGCCTCCCGAGCAGCCTCTTGGGCTTCCCGGAGACGGCCTGCAGCTTCCTGCAGGTCGGCCTCCTGCCTCCGAGCCTCCGCGGTCGCTGTCTCCCAGGCCTCGGGCCGGCCGGTCTTGGGGTGGCGCATGGGATGGGACGGGATCTCGCTGAGGCAGAAGAAAAACAAGAAACAGAAAGAGGTAAGTAAAGACTTGCCTTGGGAGAGTGGGAGTAAGAATGTGGCCGCTGCGGGTGGGGGATCGAACCTGCGGGGTGGCCAGCTGAACGACCACTTTGGGGGCGTGATGAGGCTCCCCCTGCATGGCTCGGTCTCCCCCATCTTGCGGAGCCGCTTCTTCTTCCACTCCCCCTCGGGCTGGGGCGTCGGCGCGGTGCCCTCCCGGCGCCTGCTGCTGACGCGCACCGTCCCGCCCCCTCGGGGAGGAGATGGAGGAGGGGTCGCCTCCTGCTTCCTCTTCCCCTTGGCGTCAGCAGGGCGGCTGCCTCCCGGGCCCCCGCCGCGGGGCACAGAAGCATGGCCCCCTCCCAGGGTAGATTGATCCCCTCTGCGGCTGCCGCCCGCGCCATCATGGCCTCGGGGGGCCCGGTCCCCCGATGCCCCGACCACCTGCATGATGGCCAGGATGTTGGCGCGCTCCGGGTCGCAGCAGAGGGGGAGGATCCCTTGAGGGATGAGGGATGATTCCACGGAGCTAAGGTTTAGCACCCGTTGGACCACCATCCTGAAGTCCTCGGGGTCCCAGTCCCACTTGCATCCCTGGTGGGTCCTCAGGAGGTCCTCGGTTCCGGTGTACTCCCAGGCGTCCCGGGCGCGTCGCTGGAGCGGCGCGATCCGGCGGCGGAGGTAGTCGCCAAACACCATGGCCCCCGTGAGCCCCTGGGTTCGCAGGCCCGCCAGGCGGTCCAGGATGGCATCGTAGCCGTCCCCCAGATCCACCGTCGCCCGCCAGCTAGGCGCCTGCGCTGGGGGCTAGCTCGGGAGTCGGAGGCGCGCTTCGTCGGCGAGGGGGGGTGTAGAACCAATCGCTCTTCCAGTCGTCCCACTTCTTGCGAAGGACGCACGGGATGTAGCGGTTCAGCACCTGCCCCCGCGGCTGGAAGTAGCAGCCACCGACCACCGTCGGCGGCGATACCGGCTGCACGGTGAAGAACCACCGAAACAGCCGAAGGGATGGGCGCACCCCGATGAACATCTCGCACAGGTGTGCGAAGATGGCCAACGTCATCACCGCGTTGGGGGTGAGGTGCGCCATCTGGAGATCGTAGAACTCCAGAACATCCATAAAAAATGTGGAGAATGGCGGGATCAGGCCCGCCATGGCGAAGGAAAGAAAGAAAACAGACCGCCCCGGGTAGTGCGGCGCCGGGCGTCCCTTGCCCAGCGTGACCACCTCCCGGGTGGCAGATTCCGGCATGAACCGGCGCGGTAGCCCGGCCTGCCTCTCGCTGGTGATGCGAGAAGGCGGCAGCACGCTGCCGTCAAGCGGTGCGGAGCTCCGCGCCATGGCGCCGGCGGAGGGGGAGCTTGAGAGCGAGTGCGCGTGGCGAGAGTAGGGCGAGAGAAACAAAGAGCTAGAGCACGGATGGCAAAGGCAAGGAAAAAGTGGCGAGAGGAAGGAAGCGAATCCCTTCCTCGACGCCTTTTATACCCTTGCCTATGCCGCGCCCGACTCCTCGTTTCCCGCGCCCACTACCTTGCCCCCTCGTTTCTCGCGCCCATGCCTCCACTAACCCCACTCGCCCGCTTGCGGCGCACGCGGCAGTTGTGTGGCCGTGGCGGTTGAGGAGGGGCAGATCATGTGCGCATTAATCGCGCTCGGTTACCGCAAAAAGCGCCATCATCACATCCCCAGGCGAAACGGACCGACGTGTCCCGATCCACGCGCTGCCTCGAGTAATGTTGCGGTTATGAAGAGACCGCTCATTAATGTCGGTTGGCATTCCACGCCGATGAGCGCGGCTCGCGACCGTAGGAGTCCTGCCTGCCTTTGGGGCCGGTCCCACCTGTCATCGGGCCCGAGGGGTGGCGTCAAGCCTGGGTGCCCCCCCCGGTGTGTGGCCACCCAGGCGTAACGCCGGGGGCTACTGTCGGTGACATGGGACCGGGGGTGTCGAGACCAAAGGGAAGGGCGGCCACAGTGATCCACGTGGCCCGTTCCCCCGGAGGGGTCGGGCCCGAGGGTGACGTGGCGGCTGCCCTCCCGGTCTCCCTCCGGGGTCGGGCCGCTCCCGATTCTGCCCCGAGGGCTGGGGCGCCCCGACCCCCTGTGGTTTTGGTGCCACGTGTGCAGGTTAGGTGAGCGTGGCAGAGCTCACCTAACCGCATTTATGGCGGTTCAGACGAGCGCACTACGCCGCATTTAATGTGGCGTGGCGCATGCCTATCCGGTCCGTGACCGGTCACAGCGAGTGACCGGACACAGACCGGTCAGATCGCGGGTTAGGTGGCGCCAGGCGGCCTGCAGCACGCCTCGCCCCGTCCCGTCAGAATGATGAGAGCCCTCTATCTCTCGTCTCTCAGCCGGAGCTGGCGTGCCAACTCCTGTAGTTGGTACGTCAGTCCCGGTCAGATGCATTCCAGATTCCGACGCAGGCGAGACGAGAAAGTCGCCCGCCATTTAATGAAGGTTGAAACGGACGTCCCCCGGATGGGTCGGCTGGCTGAGCAGAGGCGTGCTGCGGCGTCTGTCAGAGGCTGCTTCCGGCAGTAGGATAGCCCTATTTGTAAAAGAATGTTTTCTTTCTTAGGCAGCTTGTGGCCCATGTGGTAGCCCCTTGCCATATAAAAGGAGGTCCAGGCCTAGAAAGGAGAGGGATCGGACTCTGGCTGACTTGGTCTAGAGGCTGAACTCTCTCTGAATTCCTCTACATTCATAGATCTACCAGAACACAGGAGTAGGGTATTACGCTTCCCAGCGCCCCGAACCTGTCTAAACCGCCTGTGTCCACGCGTTCTTTCTCGCTGAGATCCCTCAGATCAGGGGCTAAGAATCTCACCTTGCGCCCCCGGCCGAATCGGCAAAGGGGGACCTGCACGGTCTCCCGGTGAGGAGTTTCACGCTCCGTCATATATATATCTATTTTATTAATAAAATTTTTAGCTATTTATCTGAATACCATGAGCTCGGCTCACCCCTGTGTGGCTGTGTGCATGAAGCTCCTGGAGAGAAACCAAACGCAGACGAGAAATGCATGCAGCTCCTGTACAGAAATGCAACGAAGACACAACACAAGCTGCTCTAGCAGTGCAACCGGTTTAGCTGTTGCTCGTCAGCTCTGAGTGACGACACATACGTGTTAGCCTTCACAAGTTCAGAGTTCAGACCCTTAAAAACCCTTCTTTTGAAGGGATTACAGACAAAGTACTTGTCAATGAAAAATGAGAAACTGACAATTGCTTGCATTTTTTTAATACCAATGACACAAATTGCATTATGACCATGCATATGATTTTTACAATCCATTTTACCCAATCTAATCGTCTTTATCCTCTACGACAAGTCGACAACTAAGTAAATAGAAGGATCCATGTATACTATCAAAAGAACTTCCTTATCACAGTAGATGTCTAGTCGATACATCTAATTTATGATCGCCCCAAACTTTCTCGTTTAGGAACCAGCACGCCATCTGCGAAAAGTTCAACGCCAGGATAAGACCAAGAAAATAGGAAATCAACACGAAACCGATCGATGTGCAGCTCCGTCTAAAACTAGGCAGTACAGAGAAGAAAGTGATGTGCAGTAGCCAGTAGTATCTGACAAGAACCCCATATGCATTGACCCTAGTCGAACAGCAACAGATATTTCTGCGCTTTTCTGATCAGAGAAAGATCAGCACGACACTTGATTTGCCGATTAGTAGTACCTCTCAAGCTATTACTGCTAGTGCTATTGGTCTAACTAACTGATTAGATGGTATCGACCGGGACGTGATCGCGTCACACAAGAATTCCACAGATGCTAATTACTTCGTCTCGTCACACACGCGGTAGAGTAAAACCGATATGCATGAACCACATGTCATAGTATGATAGTAACTTAATTCACAAGAAAAATTTACTGATGTCCACATCCTCTTTTCGTCAGAACGTGCGGTAGAGTGAAAACCCACATCATTGACAGGAGCCACGTATCATGCATATAGTTTGACAGTAACTTCACAACCGTAATTAACCCGGTCAACAAGATCCATTATACATACAGTTGGCCCTCTTAATTGTATCAGATTAGCCCGGCCTGATGATCAGATCCGTCCTAGATCAATGCAAACTAGTCCCCGCTTGGACCAAGCCCAAGGTCATAAAGCTTTATACTAGCTATCTAGCTCTCTTCCAGGAACCAAGAAATGTTCAGTACTAGAGTACTAGGGCTGACGAATCGTCACGGGGTCAACCAGTCAACAGCAAATGGTCCTTTGTGTCCTCTTGCGACTTCTGGTCCATAACCATGTGTACAATATTTTATTCAGAAGTGGTAGTATACCGTTGGCAACGTCCTCTAGTTTCACGTCTTTTACTTCTCTCAACTCTGAATATTACATTTTCAGGGTGTTTTGTTTTATTTTTCTGTACTTCCGATCAACGTGGAGTTCAGCAGTCAGCGCCTGCAGATTGCAGGCTGCACGTAGGGGCGTAGCTACGTAGCCGTGTCAGGGTCAACGACGCTACTTTAATACAGATACGTACGTCCCGTTCTACTATTCGTCTACCCAAGATGATCGGAGCCACACGTCGGTCAGTTCGTCACACGCTACAGTACGTCGACCAAGTTGTTGAGATATGTACTCTATATATCGTAGTAAAAACGAATGAATCGATTGATCTCGTCTCACCAGTTAATTAATTAATTAGTATAATATAATATATATATGTCGCTTTTCATGGCGGCCGCAAAGAAGGAAATGGATACGCCCCGTGAAGCCGGGCATTGTCGTGTCGCAGTCTCTCCCATCCCTCGGCTATACTGTAGTATATTTTGGGCCTGTTTGTCCCGGACCCTTTGCCGGCCGAGTAGTAAACTAGTATTGCTTGCGTGGGCACACAAGACTACAGGAGAAAACAACCCACGGCCGCACCGCACCAGCACGTACCACCGCGCCCGCTAGAAAACACCCGTTTTCTACGTCATTCCGAGCCAAAACCACGTTAACACCAATCGCCCGCTCGATCCACGTCCTATGTCCCCATCCTGGCGCTGCCGGTTGATCCATTGGCCGGCACGCGCTTTGACGCAGCCGCGCGGCCCGCGCGCGCGGGTGATAAAAACGGCCCCGTGCAGCGCCTTGCCCGGCAAAAAACCGGCAGAACGCGCGAGCGCTCACCTCACCTCACCTCACCTCACCCTGCACACGCGCCGGCAGCGACAGAAATTAGGAGTTTGTGTTTGAAGCACGATTGGCTAGGTAGGTAGCGAGGTCAGCTCCACCGTGTACGTACCGAGGATGGCAGGGGGAGGAGGGGGAAGGGCGTTGCCGGAGACGCCGACGTGGGCGGTGGCCGTGGTCTGCGCCGTCATCGTGCTCGTCTCCGTCGCCATGGAGCACGGTCTCCACAAGCTCGGCCATGTACGTGCCGTGCATCCATCGTTTTCGTTCGTTTATTTTGGCTGGCTCCAACGAAACCGACCTTGACAACGCCATTCCTGGCCTGCTGCTTGACTGATTGATTGCAGTGGTTCCATAAGCGGGAGAAGAAGGCCATGGGTGAAGCGCTCGAGAAGATCAAAGCAGGTCAGCTTCAGTTTCCTGCCTCGTTCGTTCGTTAAATACGGTTACACTTCACCAATCTGTTCGATTTCTTGTCAAGTTTTAACACAACAAGTGTCCTTCAAATCAAAATTCACTCTTGTTTTTTTTTCGAACAAAAGGCAGGAGCTAGCTCTGCCTCTTAATCTTCCATTTTCTGTCAAACGGGTACAAAGTTTTAACTTTGAAGTAGAAGCACTTAGCCCCTTTTTTGTAAAACATTCACCGGAGTACAAAAATGAACAGTATAGCCGCCGCACCAGTTCATCACAGGAAGGCAAGAGTCATCACATCACATGCTTCCATTCCAGTGTCCATAACCTGAATCCCTGATTGGCTCTCGCCATTTACCTTTTTCCAATTTGTTTTCTCCCTATTTCTTCCACTTGCAGAGTTGATGCTGCTGGGCTTCATATCGCTGCTCCTCACCGTGGCACAAACACCCATCTCCAAGATATGCATCCCGGAGTCAGCTGCCAACATCATGCTGCCGTGCAAGGCAGGGCAAGACGCCATCAAGGGCGTCAAAGGCAACAAGGACCATCGCCGGAGGCTTCTCTGGTACCCCGGAGAAGAAGAGAGCCATCGCCGGTCACTGGCCGGCGCCGCCGGCGAGGATTACTGCGCGAAATCAGTGAGCAAACGCTGCTTAATTTGTTGCAACGTCAGATGATTTCGAGGAAAATTCAAGTGCAAATGATGATGATTTTTCTTCGTTTTGCAGGGCAAGGTGGCGCTGATGTCATCGGGCGGCATGCACCAGCTGCACATATTCATCTTCGTGCTCGCGGTGTTCCACGTCACCTACTGCGTCATCACCATGGCTCTAGGGCGTCTCAAAGTGAGTGGCTAACTAACCACCTGACACTCTGTTGTCAGGCACGTTTTTTTGGTTGTAGTAGAATTTGTCAGTCTTTGATTTGGATTGCGACGAGAAAATCTATTAATTTGCTCCTACATATGTTGTTCCTTGGTGTAGATGAAGAAATGGAAGAAATGGGAATTAGAGACCAACTCGTTGGAGTATCAGTTCGCAAACGGTAATTAAAGAATCTACCTAATACTAACCTTCTTACCTGAAACTTGAAACATGACAGCAAAGAACTGATAACTGTATCATCCTTGCAGATCCTTCACGATTCCGATTCACGCATCAGACATCGTTCGTGAAACGGCATCTGGGACTGTCAAGCACACCTGGACTCAGATGGATTGTGAGTTTTTGCACCTAATCGATCTCTGCATGGCTAATCCTTGCAGCTACCTAGTTATTGTTCGTATCCAACCTTTTTTAAGGAAAAAACATCCTACCATGTTTGTTGTTAGGTGGCGTTCTTCAGGCAGTTCTTCGGGTCAGTCACCAAGGTGGACTACCTGACCATGCGGCAAGGCTTCATCAATGTACTAATTAACCTGACCAATTCGCCATTGTTGGAACGGACCAAGCTTTTGGGAGTGTGAACTAATTAATTAATTAATGTTTTATTCTTCTTCTTTGCAGGCGCATTTGTCGCAGAATAGCAAGTTCGACTTCCACAAATACATCAAGAGGTCATTAGAGGACGACTTCAAAGTTGTCGTTGGCATCAGGTGCATCCCTCCCTCTAAAGTCTCCAATACTCTTCAATTTTTTAAGGAAAAAACGACAAGTCTTCAGTGTTGTGTACGCTGTGTGTAATGTGCTCTTTCTACATCGCGGTGTTCGTCCTTCGATCTTGACACATTTGGCTTGTTTTTGCAGCCTCCCATTGTGGTTTGTCGCGATCCTTGTGCTCTTCCTTGACATCCAAGGTAATATTTGTCCTATCCCGTTCTTAATTTGTTTACTCTGAATTGGTATTGTAAAGTTGTGATCACCATCATTTTATCTGTGTGTGGTGCAGGGTTTGGCACGCTTATCTGGATCTCTTTTGTTCCACTCCTCGTAAGTGTTAATTACATTTCTTGACTTCTTGTCCAAATGAACAATCAACAGAATCGCGATTTTATTCTAAAAATATAAAACGTTTGACAAAAAAATGCATGTCGTTGTCTTTAGATCCTCATGTTGGTTGGGACAAAGCTGGAGATGGTTATCATGGAAATGGCACAGGAGATACAGGACAGGGCAACTGTGATCAAGGGAGCACCGGTCGTTGAACCGAGCAACAAGTACTTCTGGTTTAACCGACCTGATTGGGTCTTGTTCTTCATACACTTGATACTGTTCCAGAACGCATTCCAGATGGCACATTTCGTATGGACTCTGGTATGCTACTTGCTTATTGGCATCAACCCTCAAAACCCAGTGTTATGCACTCACTAATGAGCCACTAATGACTGACATGGTTTGGTTATTTTTGTCTGACAGGCAACCCCTGGCCTGAAGAAATGCTTCCATGAAAACATGGGCTTGAGTATCATGAAAGTTGTAGTGGGGATATTTATTCAGTGCCTATGCAGCTACAGTACCTTCCCTCTCTACGCACTCGTCACACAGGTGAAACCATTTTGACAAAATCACTTGTAAATGCTCTTGGAAAGATGGTCAATTCCAATGTCCTCAACCTTCTGTGTTTGCAGATGGGATCAAACATGAAGAAGACCATCTTCGAGGAGCAGACGATGAAGGCCCTGATGAACTGGAGGAAGACGGCGAGGGAGAAGAAGAAGCTCCGGGACGCCGACGAGTTCCTAGCACAGATGAGCGGCGACACGACGCCGAGCAGAGGGGCGTCGCCGACGCCAAGCCGCGGCTCGTCGCCGGTGCACCTGCTGCACAAGCACAGGGTGAGGTCGGAAGATCCGCCGAGCGCACCGGCATCGCCGGGGTTCGCCGGAGAGGCCAGGGACATGTACCCGGTGCCCGTGGCGCCGGTGGTGCAGCCGCATGAGTTTAACCGGATGGCCCCGGACAAGAGGAGGGCGGCGTCCTCGTCGGCCATCCAAGTTGACATCGCCGATTCTGATTTCTCCTTCAGTGTACAACGGTGATGGCCGAAAGGTTTCTGTACTGAGGTTGTATAGCAACAAATATAGGAGTACAATGTGTAGATGGTACACTACATATAGAGATTAGGAAAGTACAGCCGATTTTTTAAGAAACAATAAAGGTAAAGCTTTGTATAACATATTCTTTCGGAAGAAAGATGCAGCAGCATTGGGGAACATCCAAATAATCTCCATCCTCTTTCGTCTTACTATAAAACTACATGGAAAATTCTTGTTAATTCAAAATAAAAATGATAGTAATATTTAGCTGCAAAAGGGTCCAGCTGAACGAGTCAACAACGTAGAACCTGGACGATCCTATCGCAAGTCATCACTGCTTATATTCAATATGAAAGCTAAATGACATAAATCTGGTCCCCCAAAAAAGAATACTTGTACACTATCGGGAAAAATCACTGATGACCAGAAAAAAGCAAGGGCACTTGTCATCCATAGGCTAGTCAGCTTTCGGACGACCTCTTCTCTTATGAGTAACTACTAGGGCCAGTGATATTGCCATTCCAATCAAATGCCCAGCGACTGAACCATAAGTAACAGAGATTGGCCATTCCTACGAAAGATCATGACAGAACATTAGCAAGTGGCAAAATGGAGGTGCAGGCAACGATAGAAGCAATGTGTAAGGCTCAGCAAGGGAATTATCAGCCTTGTGCACTACATAGTCCACTGAAAGCAAGATGCACGACGAGAAACGCGAGACTGTTTCAGATAAAAGAGAAGATAATAATGAGTAGTCCCAAAAGCAACAGCCAAACAGAAGTACAGAACATGAGGCAAGCTACAGAAATTCATGTCAGCTCCAAAAAGTTAGTTCATGCTAATGCTGTTTAAGCTGGAATCTTAGCTAGTGAACATGCAGAAAAAATTCAGATACAGAGCATGCATAAACATTCAAAATTCACTTAAATAGATGCCGATGAGTAATGTGAAATTAATTCAGATAAAGGAGGTGATAATATGGAGTAGTTCTTTGGTACTGCTTAAGTAGTTATGTACTTATAGTGGCTAACATTTCCATTTATAATTTTGACTTCCCAAGACTAGGCAGATGACAGCAGACAGGAAAGATTCACAGTGGTATTTTTACCTGCCACGGTCTTTCCCAGTCGAGAGGCATAGGACAAGCACCAAGCCATGCTCCTATTATAGCTCCATGAGCAGGTGCAGATATCATGTAGTCCACTGCATCAGTTGATCCGCAATAACTGATGCAAAAGCACACAACAAACCACAATGTCAGGCAGTTGCTGGACAGTAAATTTAGAAGGAAGATATCCATTAAATGAACCCCTAGCATTCTATTTTCATTTAAGAGTAAGTGATGTACATGGAATGAGAGAGCACAGCCTGCCAATTCACTTTGGATGCTCCAAATACGCATGCTGCAGGAACAAACTGCAAAATCATGCATTTAGCTTGATATGACTTGATATGAAACAATTATATAAATATAATAAAGGCACAGTATTGGCAGGAAAAAGTAATAGTTGTCCGGTTGCCAATATTGTTAATCTCAGATGTGATATTTTTATATACTTGCTGCTCCAAAAATGGCACTCCAAATGGAACTCACATTTAGTACCACCTGCCAGTGACATGGAGTAGCATTTCCAGGAATGCCACCTTTTGGAGTGGTGAAAATCTAACTGAATCTAACTGTCAGTGACACATAAGTAAATCAGGGGAAATGGCACTTACTGTGAACAAGGACATGAGAAGTGACCAATAAGTTGTTGCTGCCCAGTACCTACAGATATGCAACCCCATGAAAGGACAATTGATATATATTATCTATGACAGAAATATCCTGGTGCATTCTGGTAAAATCAGATAAAAAAATATATTGGAAGCAGTATATATGACAATACTAGACATCTATTTAGCATTGACATAAATGTTAACAACAACCATTGATGTCCTTGTTGATCTACACTCACTTGATTCCAATGGGTGCACCAAGAACAATTGCTCCAAATGCATTTAGGAACGCACCTATCAGAAAACATTGTGTACAATAAGGGGAAAAAAAGGTAAGCAGGTCCTAAATAATTCAATAGTTCGATTATTATTGTGTCACAAGAATGAACTAAGCCGTGAGTACTGAACAATATATCCTGTGTCCAGCCATTTTGGCTGTAGTAACGAAGCTAAGTTATTCTCACGAAACTAGAAGCTAATATGAATGTTAAAACACAGAAGAGAGAGAGAGAGAACTACCAATGGGGAGGCCAAGCAATCCTCGTGCAGATGCCTTAAGAAACTGAAATTATAGAACCCAATTATCCTATCATCGAACATAATATTGGCATAGAAATCAGAAGAAGCAATTGACCGAACAGGTCACGAGGGCATGCCATACCGAGCAGCGCTTGGGATTTCGCCGGAGCAAACTGAACACTGCGATGACAAGAGGCGCTTCAAAGACCTAGAAAAAGTCTTACTTCAAATCAGAAGACGTGAGAGAACAGGGGAGCACAAGATACATCAGACATGGTGATGAGGTGAGGGGGCGGAAGCATACCACGAGGAGGCGGAGGGCGTGGGCGGGATCGGAGATGAGCGCGCCGCGGCCAGACAAATGATGGGCTGCCACGATCCCGGCGAAGCACAGAGCGTGGGCCATTGCCGCGCTTGAGGCACTGACCTGCATGGCCTCGTCGCCCATGACAGGGCTGTCGTGGGGGAGTCAATAGGTGGCGGCAGAACCAACACCCGCCAAGTCGGGAGGTCAATTCCCAGGGTGCGGTTCAGCGACCTCTCGCAGTGGTGTAATCCTACTTCGGAAGTTCACATTACATACTAAAATTTTTGAACACTGCAAATCCCATATACAACTACAAATTAGTTAAAAAATGATACAAAAATAGCAAAAATATCTTATAAAATTCAATAACAACTAATTTAACAAGCAAGTTCATAATGTGCAAATATTATAATATAGATAGTTCAAGTACAAAAAATCTTACATATAAATAGAAGATTACAATGCCACTACCTTGCTCTAAGCTTGCTCTTAGCCATGAAAGTATTTATTACTCCCTCTATCCCATAATATAAGGCACGGTCAAACTTGACATGATCTCCAAAACTAATCATTGAGTTATAATTTCTCATATATTTTAAAGTTTATAACAACAAAATTATAACCATATGAAAGTATATTCAAATGTCAATTCAATGATATTATTTTCAGCAAATAAATTCAATTTATATTATACTAATTGTTGGTCAAATGTTTTTTAAGTTGAATCTTGAAATGTGGGCATGCCTTATATTATTGGATGGAAGGAGTATGTCTTTCTCATTGATTTTGAAGAAGATATCTCGCTCAATTTATGTAACTAATACCAATCCTAAGATAATCACAATTGGCGGCCTACCAGTGGCGGATCTAACATGCGACATGGGGGTTCAGTTGAACCCCCAAACTTTTTGGGAACAAACAAACTGATATTAGTATGATGGTTAAGGCAAATTTCTAGAACAGAAGCTAGGGTTAACGCAAATTCGAGAAATAGTGCGTGGGTAGAGAGAGATGGGAAAGAGGATGTGCGTAACGGATGCGACGGAAGCAGCAGGACGAACGACGGCGACCCTGCTAGCTCGCGCGATGGATGGGGATCGGGCAGGCGCAGGCGCAGGCGGCGGTGGCGGAGGATGTGCTCACCAAGATGGATGCGGCGGAAGCAGAAGGACGAACGACGGCTCCCTGCTCGCTCGCGTGATGGATGGGGATCGGCGACGGCGACGGCGGCGGCGGAGGCGGAGGCGGCGGCGGCGGGCAAACTGACGAGGAGGGGTCAGGATACGTCAAAATGGTGAGGGTAATTTAGTAATTTCGCCTATAACTCAATGCACCGCGATTGCACATCCCCCCACAGTACCCAAACGGTTTAGTGGAAATCTGAACGGTTTAATATATATATATATATATATATATATATATATATATGATTGAGATGGTGGATACAGAGGCATGTTTAAGCACTGCCTGGTTAGGCACGGCTCATGAACGGACGGTGTCATGTCGGCCCACGTGTCGAGGCTGGAGCCCAAGCACGACCCAGTGAGATGTTAGGCTGTGTCGTGTCAGCTTGACACGATTGGGGTAGCCTATAGGTGTCCAAACGGGCGGCACGGCCCGGCCCGGCACGGGCACGGGTCCGGCACGGCCCGTTTCGGCACGGCCCGTTAGGCACGGCTGATGAAACGGGCCATGCCGTGCCGGCCCACGTGCCGAGCCGCCGGCCCAAGCACGGCCCGTGGATGGTCGGGCCGTGCCCGTGCCGGCACGGCACGCCTGCGGCCCACGAGCCGTTCGGGGCACGGCGGCCCGTGAAGGCAGGCCGGCAGCCCGGCAGGCGGCAGCTGAGCTGCACTGCGGACTGCGCCAGCTGCCAGGCCGCCAGCCCGCCAGGCGCCAGCCGCCGGCACTGCCCAGTGCGGCAGTGCACACTGCACAGTGTTTTTTTTTAAAAAAAAACAAAGGAAATGTATAAGGAAAAAAAATTAAAAATGGAAATAAAATGTTTAAAAAAAAGTAATGATTTACTAATGTTAAAAAATGAAAAAATGGTATTTAAAAAATGGAAATAAAAGTTTTTTAAAAAAGTAATGATTTGCTAATGTTAAAAAAAAGAAAAAATGGTTTTTTTTTGTTGTGTTGAAAAATTTAAAAATATAGATTGTGATTCATTATTTTGAAATAATTTAAAGATAAATCCACACTTGCGAAAATATTGCAAAAGAATTTGTTAAAAATAGTAATGACCTTTATTGATGTTTATATCATTACAGGATACAATGATACATGCTGCCTCGTTAAAAACTTTGTAATGTAAAAACTCATAGGGGAAAATGAGAAAACCATGACAAAGAAAAGAGTACAGCTCAAAGGTCAGAACTACTTCTAACAAAATTCTACTGGGGTTGGTCTGGATCCAGGTAGAGTTGCTCGAACTGGGCGGCCAATTCTTGGTTGTCCGCAGTGTATTGGGCATGTTGTCGAGCAAGCTCCCAGTCTTTAACGCTTAGTAGCATTTCGACGTGGTCGCTGCGCAGAGTCGTCCTCCGGTCTTCGATGATTCGGCCGCATAGACTGAAGGCCGATTCGGAGGACACCGTCGACACGGGCACCGTCAACACATCCCGTGCTAGTTTTGAAAGCACGGGATATGTTATCTTGTGGTCATTCCACCACCCGAGGACGTTGAAATCTTGTGCTTTGTGGTGGATGGCGTCGTTGTCCAAATAACCGGACAACTCTTCGGCCACAACATGCGAAGAGGCATCTCCACTTGTAGCCGACGAACTGCCACCACCTTGGCTTAAAGACGATCCACCCCAAATCCTACCCCACTGTATCTTCTTCTTACCTGTAGTGGGGATAGGAGGGGGTCTCTGCTGGCGAACTTCCTGAAACTTTACTTCATATCTTCCAAAAACCTCATATAATTTACGTCTAACCTCAGTATAAAAAGAACTATAATCTACACCTACAGTATCTCTAACAAGTGATAAAATAGCAGACAATCCCCTTAATTTACACCTAGGATCTAAAACAAAAGCAAAAGCATACAACATAGGTATATTTTTCCAATATTTCAAATATTTTTGTTTCATGTGAAAGACAGGTTCAGTTAGAACGTCATCATTTTCGTATTCTTTAAATAAAGTAGTAATTTCAAGAAGGTTGTGCAAAATTATATTAGCAGTTGGATAATAAACTTGTGACAAAGTTAGAGTACAATCATAAAAAGTTTCTAGAAATTGGTGAAATTTTTGGACAATTGCCCAAACATGCTCGTTCAGTACTGAAGACCCGTCACTGTTTCTTGGGCCACCACGTGACTGAACAAAATCAGAGAGTAAACTACTATAAGGTAAAACAACTTTTAACATTAAATACATTGCATTCCACCGATGCTCTGCATCGGTGGCAAACTTACGAGCTCTCACACCGGCCGCATTGCAAAACCTCTTCCATGCAGCAATCCGCGGGTTAGAAGCAGTTAACCACGCGATTGCTTGACGAACCGCATTGATGTGGTCACCTACCCTTTTCATGCCACTCTTAACAATCAAATTAATTATATGACATGCACAACGCTGATGGAGTAGAAAAGACTGAGCGTAAACACAAAATAAAGGTTGCAATATTTCCATAGCCCTAGAATTAGCAGATGCATTATCTAGGGTGACAGCAAATATTTTATCAGAAAGATTAAATTCATTAATTACTTCCCTAATTCTTTCAGCTATGTTTTCTCCTGTATGTGAGACATCTATTAACCTAAGCCCTAAAACTCTCTTTTGTAATTGCCAATCATCATCAACAAAATGAACAACTACGCTAAGATAATCCTCCCTACCTCTACTACTCCATATATCTGAAGTAACACTAACAGAGAAAGTACATGTACTAAACAGTTCCTTAAGTGCAGTTGCTTCCTTGTGATAAATATTCTCTAAATCTCTAGTTGATGTTTGCCTACTCACAGCTTTAAACCTAGGGTTATGAGATTGCTGAATGTATTGTTCAAAAGCAGGAGACTCCCCAAAGTTCAGGGGTAAATCTTGCCTGGCGATTAACCGGACAAGAGATTCCCGAGCAAACATGGGATCGTACTCCCAACTGCGTACCGTACCGTCTGGGTTTAGCATAAGTTGCTGCTGCCGGAGTTGTATTCCTTGCTTCTTGGCACACGAATCCGCATGGCGCTTGAGGTGACCTGTACCAGCAGAAGAACGAGCAGATAAAATTTGCCTACATATTCTACAACGAGCTTTCGATACCTCCATTCCGTCGGGGCATGTTTCCTTTATCTCGTCGAAGTGTTGCCACACACCGAAGGTTCTCGATCTCTTCGAGCCGGTGTGTGTCGAAACACTTCCGCTCGCGGTTCCGGAAAATCCTTCCGAAGCTGTCGCCGCCTGAATCGGTACCTCTTCCACGACAGCCGCCTGAACCGGTACCTCCTCCACAGATGGTGGAGTTGGAGCCGATCCGGAGGCATCGTCAAACCCCGACATGTAGTTGGGGTCGAAATCACCCAAGGTGAACGACGGCGACTGGTATGGATAGTTCGGATCCATTCTGAAAATTTAAACCGACATAAACAAATTTTAGAATATTTATTGAATTCACAAACACAATACAAATAATACACAAATTTGAATATTAGTATATTACTTACATCTTTCCAACCGCGAGCTCTTCAAACCTCTGCGATCAAACTATTGAACTACGAAACTTATTTTGATTTTTGACAAAATTTGAGCAAATTTTGTCAAAATCAAAAAAATGCACACTTGAGAACAAAGAGAGCACTTTAGAGCACTTGAGAGCACAAGATGAGAAGTGTGGGATGAGGAGAAATGGCTGGGGTTCATGCCCTATTTATAGGGCGAAATTTGAGATTTTTTGGAATTTTTACGAAATTTTTATGAATTTTTTAGCCCCCCAACGGTTATTTTCAAATTTGAACGGTCAAATAGCCGTTAGTGCCACGTGGCGTCTTCCCATTCGACCGCCGCACAGTGCCTGCCGCCCTGTCCCTGCTTTCGGCCTGGCGGCCTCGCCGGCCTGCGCGTGCGCGGTGCGCCGCTGGCCCGCTGCCCGTTGTGGCGGCATGGCGCTGTCGGCCTGTCGGGCTGTCGGCCTGGCGGCCCGCGGCCTGGCCGCGCTGCCCGCGCTGGCTGCGCATGGCATGCGCGTGGACCGGTGGACGGACCGATGGAGTGATGGCCTGACGGGCCGCCGGCGAAACGGGCCGTGCCGTGCCGCGGGCCGGGCCGTGCCATGCCATGCTACTACAGTAGTCATGCTGTGCCGTGCCGGCTCGCGGGCTCGGCCAGCGGCCCAAGCACGGCACGGCCCCGTTACTGTAGCAGGCCGTGCCTGCTACAGGTTCTGCCGTGCCCCGGGCCGCCCGTTTGGCCCGGCCCGTTTGGCCACCTCTAGGGTAGCCCGTTAGCCCAAATTATATATATATATATATACACACACACACACACACCAAGACAAAAATACGAAGAAAGTCTGTTACATCTTGCCGCACATACTTCGGCGAAGCTCTGGCGAGGTCCACTGCTTATCGATAGCACATTCCTCTTCCTCCTTGTTAAGCACCGCCGTGGTCCTTCACTTCCTACTTCCTCCGTGTTGAGCTGGAGAGCCCCCAACGACCGACACGCTTAGTGGTTGTGTTCACGAATGGGGTCGGTCGCGCCACCACACTGTCGTGTAGGCCTACGTTTGAGGTGTTTCCATAATCTTAAAAAGGATCACCCTCAAACTGGAAAGGGAAGTCCGAAGACTGAATTTATCCTTTCTCTGGTTTTCGAGGTTCGAGTGAGGATTCAACGGTCGAATCTTGGGATGTGGAGGATGTATGCTCCGATTCGACAGTTGTTGGCTCCTGATGTGTATGCTTGACTTCCTAGATGGTTTCGCAACAAAAGAGATGTTCTCTAGGATACGATCCAAGATTTCCCTTCCTTCTGATGTTGTTTTGTGTGCTAACGAACCTTCGGCGAAAGTATCGAGATACATGGCAGAGTCCTTGTCTAAACCCAATCAGAAGTGTTGCAATAACACATGATCGGATAGAGACAAGTCTGGGTCGGCTTGAATTAACAAGGAAAACCGAGCCTAGGTTGCATCGATGGATTCCTTCTCATTCTGTCGAAAGTTAAGAATCTCCGTATGTAGAGAGACTACATGGGTTAACGGTAAGAAAGCAAGGCAGAACCTACTTTTTAATTCCTCCCATTCACCATGTGTCTTTCTCACAATATGGGTGTACCATTGCTTTGCCCTCTCTGTAAGAGAGAAGGGAAACAACTTTCACTTCAAGGTGTCTAGCGTCATGTCCACGATTGTTAGACATGAATAGAATTGCTCAAACTCACATAGATGATAATAGGGATTATCGTTTTCGCGCCTCGAGAAGGATAGCTCCCGAACCATGGCTATAAAGCCAGGACGGAGTTCATAGCCAAATGAAAGAATTGGTTTTGAAGAAAGAGGTGGCTCACAGAACTCGCTCTTTGGAGCAGAGAGATTTTGAATAGATTGATGCTCCATGGTAGAAGAGAAGAGAAAGGAATAAAAGAAAAAAACATATGAGGATGAATCAAGTTTGAAGATGATACAACAACCGTTCCCTGGCAACGGCGCCAGAAATGCTTGTTGGTATATGTTACGGTCACAAATAAATCCGCAAGCGCACGGATGCTGCTGTAGCACTTTACCTTATAGTATTCCAAGGGTATCGAATCATAGGGAACATGTGTGTATAATCTAAGATCAGGATTCAAGCAAAGATAACAACTAATTGCAAGCTTAGGCTAGAGAAGATTCCTATGGTTTAACTAGACTTAAGTTAAAGGTAAAACCCTATCTTGCTTCAGGCACTGGCTCTCCCGTGGTCTGTAAAGCTGAGTCCGACCTATAGCTCTATGATGTACCCAAAAGTGGAGGGAAGCAAAGGACGGACAGGGCTGTCACCACCTGCCACCTACCTCACTTTCTATGGAGCTCACCACAAATGAAGGTAACCGCTAACCTAGACACCACGCCTAAGTTATTGATTACTACTCTAGCTGTAATAGCCCTAGGCTCATAACCAGGTATTTAGAAGTGCAATTGTTGTCCTTTAGATTGCATATTTACTATATTGCAAATTGATCATATGCGATAACAAAATTAACTCTAATCGGTAAAATCGAAACCACTTCTATTTGAACAATAACTTGAACAGAAGTATACATGTTTAATAATTTATTCAAATACTAGTTTATTTATCACCAACAAAAATAAATTTTGTGGAATTTTAGCTCTCCGTTTTGACCTCCTGAAATTTCAATATAACTTTCAGCCTAACCAATTTCATCTTTTCACCAGATTTAAAATACTTGGAATTTATGTGTGAAACTTTGAAAAATGGAACCTATAAACCAACACCTATCACCACACCAAATTCCTGAATTGTTGAACAAGTTTTACCTAGTCAAATCGAATTTACCAAAAGAGGGAAAGAAAATAAATCCTGGAAATTGCAAGAATGAATCTATACTCAGTTTTTCACCCACCTGTCTCATCCTCAAAGACAGCCACGACTTGGGCCCACTTGTCACTGACCTTGGGTGCCTCTTTAGCCCCACAACACACCCATGGGCGTGCTCCCACCTCAGGACTTAAGGGGGGGGCAGAGAAAACCCGCCTTCTTCTTCCTCCCCTTTCATCTTCACTACTTGTTCTTTCTTTTCTTCCTCAAGCTGAGCTCTCATCTCACTTCTCCTCCCCAAATCCCATCCAATAGCCCAAGATCAATCCCTGCATGTTAGACCACAACAATCCCCATCATCCAAGCTTTCCATCCATCCCAACATCTTGCACATGCATGGAGAATTGAGAGAGATCGAGATGGAATAAGAGAGTGGTGGTTTCAGCCTGCAGGGCTGCAGCAGCAGCATTTTGTTTTCCTCCGTTTGGTGAGCTTCCTTTTCATCCATGGTGCCTCTTTTGAATTCCCTCCATGTTGAACATCTATAGCAACGTTCTATAGGTTGTCCACTCCATTGCTGCAGCTAGAAGGTGGCTGCAACTCACCCGAGTTCATCTCTTTTGATTTCGGTTGAAGCAGCCCTAGGCAACGTCTCTTGCCGTCAACCTGAGGCCTTGCTACGTCTCTTGCCATCAGCCCGAGGCCTTAGCCTCGCACGACCCTACGTCCAGGTTGCTGCCATGTGAGCGAAGTCCGGTGGAAGTTGGAGAAAAGGGGAGTGAAAATAGAAATCGATTTATGCTAGCTATTGAGCTGAAAGAGGTATGAACTTTAAAATTCCATAACTAATTCATATGAACTCCGAATTCAGTGAACCAAATTCCTATAGATTCATAAAACTAAGCTCTTCAATGCTGTAAAATAAAATTGACCAACTTTTGTACTGGTTTTCCAAGTAAAAATATAAATAGCTATAGGTATCGCTTGTGTGGTCTAGCTCTTAATAAATTTGTAAGAAATTATTGGTAAAAACTAAAATTGTGAAACCATTTTTGTGGAGCTTATATTTTAGTACTCTTTGCTGTCGTGAAGTTGTTTTTGGCAAAACTACCTCTTAAATCTTGTTTAGAAGTTTAATTAGCATTCCCATGATTTTAACTTGTAAAACCCATATATAAATAATGACAACACATATAGCTGTGAAATAATTTTTCTTAGGACCTTTGAGTGATGTATTTACTCTAAAAGTGATCATTATTATGAAATCTTGGTTTGAAATGCATGTTACTCGTAATGTACTAAAGGAAACATTAATATTTACAGAACTGCTATTTTCAGCACCTGAGAGCTTGTCATTTTCTTATCTCCCAAACCATAAGTGATAATCTGGTAATTCCTTCACCTAAATTCAAGTTAAAATATGATCTACCCACTATATTTATTTCATAATTTATTGATCATTTTGCATGTGCATGTTTATTTGGCTCTTATTTGCATATTGCTTCTTTTCGATAGATTCGGAGATTCCAGAGAGTAACGAGCCATATCCAGAGGAGGATAGTGACTACCCTCAGCAGCAAGGCAAGCACCTAAGCATATAGAACCTATGTTTTCTCTAAAAATGATTTGGTTGCAATCTATACGTATATATATGCATGCATTGCCTAGATATTAATATTGTCGGTTTATGGTGTATGGGTAGAACCTATTTATGCATTTAGTTCTTGTGATATTGCTGTCCTTATACCCTATTGCCACTGGTTTGGATCACTTGGGATGTCTTATTCATTAATGCTTAGCCATGCTTAGTGCTAAGAGAACTATAGGGATGGATAGTGCTATTAATTGTGGTATATAGACAACTTGCATTATTGGGCATAAAACTTGAGCACTTACACTAAATAATGGTTGATGAAATATGTTGGACTTGGACGGGTGATAGGGCGATGATGGGAGGTTGGTTTCCCCTGATGCAAGTAGCCCCGTCTAGGTCGTTAAGGACCGAACATTTTGACATCTAATCAAGCACCCTACGTACTTACCACATGCCTTATTTGGGACCGGTTTGTTCTTACTAGTTCTACTGTGATCATTTATACCACGTTGGAGAGTCGTGAGGCAGGTAGCCTTTGGAGGGCCTCGGGTGCCTAGGTTTGGCCGGGGGTGCCTCCCGCGTGGCGCGCCCGCCTTGGTCACATCACGCACACACGTGACTGAGTCGTCGGGAACTCCAGCGTGGTATAGGTGGTTGGGGTGGGGCTAAGAAAGGGCATGTAATGAGCTTGAATCATTTGTGTACCGCACTCGACGGGGTGTGTAGCATTTGATCTTTGTTCATTTCGTGTGGGTCCAGTTGTACACCTCTGATCAGAGTATAATCTATTCGAATAGCCGCGTCCTCGGTTATGGACAATGCTTGATGTGTTAGTCAGTTATGTTAGCATCAAATATGGATTATTATGGATGGGATTATGTTTGATGGTGGTGTTGGCATGTTGTGCCATGTTGGTATGGACTTTGGTAGTCCATGGTTGATGATGAGAGCGCCGTTTGGGCTCATTTGCTTATACATTTCAGAATTATATACTTGCTGTCCATAAATTAAAATGATGCTAGATTTGCTCGTCCTTGCTTATTTTACTCATTAATTGCTCAATAAAATTAGCTTTATGCAAATGTTGAACCTAGAGACCCACAATAGGCTAGAAAGCTTGCATACTTCTCTCTCTCTCTTATGTATATATAATTTTGGGTAAGACTTGCTAGTACAATCTTGTACTTAACCCGGCGCCGCTGTTTCAGGTGAGGATACCGGTTATGAGTTATGCTTCTTGTGTGGTCATTGCTCTGCTGAGGGCAGCAAGGGTGATGAGTGATCTTTTGCAGCTTGGCTCTTGCCCGGTTGGTTTGCCCTAGTGCGGTTGTGGCACCACCGGTTTTATCTTTTGCTTATGAGCTCTATCTGAGACTTCCGCTGCTATATTTATGTGTTGTATGTTGGGACCTCGGACCCTATTATGTGTCATGTACCTCGCTGCACTTTAACCCTTTTATGGCACTTGCTATGTTGATTAATTGCTTGCGATGAAAGTGTGAGGCTAGTCGCATTCCTGGGGACTAGCTAAGCACGAGTATGAATTTTGAGCATTTGAGATGTTGTAGAGCTCTTGCTTTTTGAGTCAAGTCTCCTGAGATGTGTAACACATCTGGTCACCGCCTTCGTGTGGTTTGACGGGCATGTCTCAGGCTGAAGTTGACTGGCATGCGGAGTCCCAACAATATCTCCTTTGCTCATTATTCGGCATTATGGATTTTATATCGAATGATGTCAATTTGTGATCATGGGCACATTGAGATATGAGTGGCTATTTATGCGTGTATGGATCCCACTCATTCAACATTATGTGATGGTCACAAATTACATTGGACGGTATGATTTCCGGGTGCCCACACTAGCCTTGCGCAGGAACTTTCTTTTTTATCCAAAGCCCTAGTACTAGAGCACTTAATATAAATACTAAGCGACGAACCTACAACAATGGGAATATATCTCACTTAAGTAAGCTAATTAAATACCAAAAGGAAATCTCGAACACTTACTTTATTAAAGAAGCATTCACCGAGGTACAAGAGAGAAGAGAGTGCCAACAACTCCGGCACTCCTCCAGACCTTCCCTCACTCTCTACCTATTTTCTCCACACTACTAAAATGATGCCTAAAGTATGAAAATGGGTTGTACTCCACTTTGTTGTGTGTTGAGAGTGAACTGAACTCCTTTTATAGCTACTCAACGATGGTTGTTAGGTCAGTAGTTAAGTCAGTAAACACATGTAATCGTCATTGGGGACCAATGGGGAAGCACCACGTGAAAGTTGGTGGTTAGGAGCGCCAGCCCTGGTTCGACTGAAACCCTGGTTCGGCCGAACCAAGCAAACCACCTCTAGTCACCGACTTCCTTCTGTATATGATAGATGGGCTCCTATGGTGGTGCACTGTGGATTAGGTGAATTTTAGTCGATTTTGACTGACATGTGGGCCCTACAATCCATGTGTCGTGTATGATTGGTCTGAGGTACATTTCATCGCATGGTGGGTGTAAATTATTGTCACGCTCGGAAATTTTCCCAAATTTCCAGACCATTTTGTGTATTAAGTCCTTGTCCAGGCATCAACCAGGGTACACAAAACGACAAATCAATAAACAGATCCAAACGTAAATAAAACGATAAATACTTACAGCAGAGGCACTTAGTCCTCACACCGAAAAGAAAGCAGCAGCGGAAAGAGACGATCCTAGCGGGGCTTCAGCTCCACTCCACAGGCAAACTCAACTGGGGTCTGAGCCTTGGTCCTCTAACTTCATCTTCAACTCAGAAGTACTAAACTTCTGAAAAGGGGAAAAAATAGCAAGATTGAGTACAACCACCGTACTCAACAAGCCACACCAAAGATACAAACATGCATAGGGGAGACAAAGGGAGGCTTGAGGCTATTTGCAGAAGAGCGGTTGCAAATCTTTATATTTTAAAACAGTAAACAGTTGTTTAGTTATGACAGGATTAAATCTCCACTGAACAACGCTACAACCACATTGAACAGGCCCAACCATTCCACCTGAACTACACCAGTTCATTAAGTCAAATTAATTAAGCATGTGAGACTAATCACGGTGAATCTGGTTGATCGCCCATAACCGCGGGCACGGCTATTCGAATAATTTTACTCTGATCAGAGGTGCGCAACTGTACCCACAAGACACGATTCCACACATGTTACCATGCCCCGAAGTATCGCCACGATACTGCAAAGGGGGAAATCGTGACAAGACCTTTCGCATAACCCCCTCTAACCAATCGTACCACCTCGGGTTTCGCCCCCACCCCTCAAAAGGCAGTGGGCAGCCCCCCCTCATGCCTTGGTGAATCCGGCAGCCGCATAGACCGTCGCAGGGCCCATCCAAACTCCATCACGCTCACCCTAACCAGTGTACGTCAGCTAGAGGAAAGTTACACTACAAGTCCAGCAGTTGCCCATTCTTGCTTGTGGTAAGCACTGTTATTCTTCCAGGGTTTCCCATGAACCGGTCCTTAATTGCCATGGGTGCGACCAGCAAAACCATGCACCCACAGCCCACCATTAGGTCACATTTTAGTTGGATAATTACGACCAATGAAACATGGTCAGATGTTTCGAGCTCACAGCTCAACTAGAAGCTAAAAATAAAGGTGTAATTATCCCATTAAATGAGCTAGTGGTAATTAAGCATGGCTAAGCATATATAATTCTAGCAAAGTCAACATAAGTGACTCACGCTAGTCAGATTATCACCCAAGGTTAACAAAGGACGGTTAACAAGTAAACATGGCACAAGCGAACGCATAGGTAAACCCTATTCCCATGTAATTAGCAAAACATGCACTTTATTTGCAAACGTAAAACATTTCGTAAAATAGGTACAACATGCTCAAGGGGAATGCGTGACTTGCCTTGCTTCTTCAAACAATCTTCCGAGCTCTTTTCCTCGCGAGCGCGAACTTCCGAAACGGCGGAATCTACACGCTAGCACGCAAAACGAGGAAAAACTCTAATAAAAACCTAGTAAATAGTACATAAAAAGTAAACAAACATGTAGAGCTCAATTTTAGATGAATTTTGCAAGTTGAATGGCTCAATTTGGAGTTCGTATGAATTAGATATGAATTTTAGAAGTTTTGAGCCATTTAAATGATTTCTGGAAATTAAATTGATTTATTGCGCAATTATTAACTAATTTTACAAAGGAAAGGACTACGCTGACATCATCAAAGGGAATTGGCGCCGGAACGGTGGGTCCCACGTGTCAACGGGTCAAGGGGCGGCTGATCCTTGGTGGACCAAGTCCACGCACGCACGGGTACGGACGCACCACGTGGCACAGACGTGGCGGCCACAGCGAGCGGAAGGGAGGAGGTAGCGCCGACGTGGACGCCAACGTGGCGAAGCCGCGGGCGGCCACGTGGTCTTGGTGTGGATTGGGCCAAACAAGAGGGGCCCACGAGTCGGCGACACAAGTGTCGGTGAACCGGGGAGGAAAAGGAGGTAAATTGGACTTGGCAGGGGAAAGGGGAAAAATTGGGCTGAGAGGGAAACAAAAGTGGGCTTTTTGTGAGGAGAAGGGAAAATGGGCCGAGGGACATAAAGTAGACTTTTGTGTGGAGAAAGAATAATAGGCCGGCGGCCCAATAGAGGAGAAAGGGCGAGGAGGGAGCAAACATGGACTTCTCGCGATGGGCGGCGCCAATCGGGCCGACGGCCCAAGAAAGGATGAGGGACGCGAAACAGACTTTTCGCGAGAAGGTGGGCCAATCGGCCCAACAGCCGCTGGGCCGGAGGAAGTGGTGGGCCGGCCCGGGGCGGCTCCCGGCGGACGCGAAGGGGCGTACGGGGTCGGCTGGAGGCGGATTGGCGCGGCGGCGGCGCTAGCGACGGTGGCGTGCGGCCGGAGGGGCGCCAGCGAACGACGGAGAGAGGGAGCTCGGCGGGGCTCGGTAGATGCACGGCGAGCTCGCGGGAGTAGGGGAAACGGTGTAGGGGAGCACGGGGTGCTTTTTATAGAGGAGGGAGAGCGCGGGGTGGCCGGGGATGGCCGGAATAAGCGGGCGAAGTGGGGGGGTGGCGACGGAAATGGCGGCGGGGTGGTTGCCGGCTTGACCGGCGGAGGAAGGAGAAGGGAGGTGATTCAGACTTCGGCGCGGGCGCGGCAGCGGGCGCGGCCAACGGGCCAAGCTGGGCCGGAGGGAGAGAAAGGAGGGAGAAGGCCACGTGGGCCGCGGGGAGAGAGAGGGGTTTTGGGCCGGAAACGGCCCAAAACAAAAGGAAACCTTTTTAATTTGTTTTTCTTTTAATTTAATTGATTAAATGATCTTTGTGACTTTAAAATTATTTCTTGAGCTCCAAAAATTCACGAAAAATTTTGGAGAGTACTTTAAGGCACAGAGAATATTACAAAAATATTTCTGGCCATGATTTTTAAAGGAAATTTTTGATTTCCTTGCTAATTTCACTTGTTTAAATTGCTTTAAATTTTTATTAAATTTCTAGAAAATGTATTATTTAATGATTTTTAATCCCGATCGAAAATCGGGACGTGACAATTATCCAACTATTTACACCCAACTATTTACCAATATTCGTACCAATATTTACATGTGGTCCCTGCATACAACTATTTACCAATATTCGTGGAAACAGTTAGTAAAATAACCCTACCACTAAGTTTGATATTTAGTTTGTATTCTTTTATTCAGGAGTTGACGGTTAAAATTTGTACTTAATGTCCGTCAACAACACCCCCATACTTATCCTTTATTCATCCTTGAGTAAAGCTCATAAAGTTCAACAGAGTATAACTTCTTGTGTAATGATATAAACATACCAGTTATTCCAAGTCATATTTGTACTTGTGAACTTTGAAGTGTCTACCATGTCATCTTCGGTTTTTTTTTCTTTTTGCTCATAAAAACATAGGTTTACTTTACTACTCAATTGATTCTCTCGAATCGCTCAATTGTGTTTAATCCTCACCAAAACATTGATTTTGCCTTTTCTTATCTTACCTTTCTAATAAGACTTATGTGGAGCTCAGGGTAGGAAATAAGAATGGTATAATTGCATCAAATATATTGTAAAGTCAAAAGGTAGATCCAAGAAGATAACTAATCATACAACCATGATCAAGATGTGCACATCTGTGTGAGAAAATATGTGTAGGTGGAAAGGTGAAAAATGGGATGATGACTTATTTTTGTATGATCCTTCTCCCTGCACTTTATTTGGAGAACATGGTTGTTTTTCTATATCTTTTTCTTCATCGTACTCGAGAATATTTTATCCTTCTCTATTGAGCATTTTTTTCTAACATCTTTTTTTAGCTCATGTCTTAGTTGGCATGAATAGTAGGAGGGAGAATCATAATCATGTGAAATCTTTATTCGGTGGATGGATAATGTATCCTGACTTTCAGTGTAAAAGTTTAGCATATGGTGGTGGGTGGAATATTTTGTTAATCCTCTAGTGTAAAAGAAGAGCAATATATAGTGGATGTGTGCACAAGATCTTGATCATTAAAGCATGAAAAGAATCTAACAAGGGTCTCAACAATTTGACCAAACTCAAAATGATAACAAGCAGCATATGTATAAGGCTTATCAATGTGATCGACATATGGCTTTGGTAGGAATAAAACATCAATGAGGAGTATGTAAAGTTATACCTTTTTTTTTCATAAATTCCCAAGTATTCCACAGAAAAGAGCAAGGGTCATTGAAAGGATCTTGATGTCACCTAGAGGGGGGTGAATAGACGTTTAAAACTTTTACAAAAATGCGAAAGTTAGACTTTTTGGAAATTTTTAAATATTTTTGGATATTTCTGAATATTTTTGGATATTTCCAAAAATCTCAAATTTACAAGCAAAGTTGCAAGACAAGCAAAAAAGGATAGTGGCACAAGTAGGAAAAAGATTGCAGAAATAACAACTAAGCTACTAGAGGCTCTAAATAGCAAAGCTGGATGAGTGAGAGAGATATCACCGGGATTCTTGTAAGACGATATGTTCCCGAAGTTCAAATCTTTGAGGGGATTCTACTCTCTGATGAGGAGCTCACAATGAGCCGGGTCGTTTCCAACCCTATCCTCGTGAGGTTGCACAAATGCACTCCTCCTTTCACTAAGGGTATCTCTTCTCTTTCAGAGGTGTGATCTGATCTTCACAAACTCCCTCGGCACACCAGAAACAAATCGGTGTCTCGAGGTTGATTCCTAGCCATCTAGGTGTTCTCAACCATCAAGAGTAACAAATGTAACAAAATTTCTTGGGGATGAATAGAGTCCTCAACAAATCTTCATGAAGTCAACATCAAGCACTCAAACAAACTCAAATCAACTATTCTATCACACACACGAAATCCAAGCTTGTAGATCAATGGAGAGGAAGAAATGAGAAGGCAAGGCTTAAAATGAATCTCAAATCAAAGCAAGCCAAGGGCAAAATATGAGGAATGGAATCAGTAGCCCTAGCTTGTGGTTGGAAGTGGCTATTTATAGCAACACCCTCAGATCTGCACGTTGGGAGCAAAAATTCCATTTTTTCGAAAATTTCCGAAGGTCACCAGAGAGAAAAACAGCTTTCAGAACTTGCTATAGTACTTTCGAAGTTTTCTACAGTACCTTCGGAATTTTTCGAATAGTGTAAAATTCCAGCACGAGCACAACAGAAAACTAGGCGAAAAAGCATTTTGGAAAATTCTGAAAATATTTTGGAAAAATCCAAAAACACCAGTACCGAAATCGACAAGTTCAACATGGTTCGAAAAATTTCGAAAAACACCACTACCGATTTTCTCAAGTCCACAGCGCTTTGGAAATTTCTGAAGCACCCTTGAAAAATTCCGAAACACACTAATACCGTTTTCCGAAGGCAAATACGCTTCGGAAAAATCCGAACTTGATTTTAGAAAACTCCAGAAAACTCCAGTACACAAATCCAAGAGAGAGAACTGTCACTCCCGAAAATTCACTAGTAATTTCTGAACTAATTTGTGCATAAAATCCTCGTCCAGGAATCAGCCGAGATACACAAATCGACAATTTAATATACAGATTCATTAATAAAAACATTAAATACTTACAAAAGAAAAGTAAACAACAGCAGACAACCAATCTAGCGATGGCTCTAGCTCCACTCCCACAGGCAGCTCAACTGGGGTATAAGCCAAACGTCTTCTCCTTTGCAATTTTCTTCAACTAAGGTTTGATTGATTATTGCAAGGTGAGTATATAGAATACTCAACAAGCCACATAGCAAATATGCAAATGCATAGGATAACACAAAGGATGACTTAATAAAGGCTCATTTGCATAAAGAGCATTTAACAAACTTTTTAGAATTTACAAAATAGTAAAGTAATTAATTAAACAGTATTAACAAGCACTACACAACATACTCGTTGCGTAGGCCCAATCATATCTGAACAACCACGCCCGGTTACACAGACCTTATCTCCAAACCAGGAATTAACCATTCCAAATCAGAAGCAAAACAAATTACAAACATTTATTATTATTTAAGAATAAGTGAGACTAATCACGAAAAACATTGTTAGACCCGCCCATAACCGCGCGCACGGCTATTCAAATAGTTTCACTCTGGCCAGAGATGTATAAATTTACCCACAAGACACAGCCTCAACATCATGTCAACCATGCGTCGCGATACTCCCCAGCATCCACCCCCTTAAAACCAAGGTATGGACTCCCAGCGACCCCCGTGGGCTTATCTCCACCACTTCTCAGTCTGGCACCCCACAGTGAACCACGATATACACAATGTTCAGCCATTGCCCACGCTGGCTTGTGGTTAGTATGGTTAATGCTTCACAACGATAGCTCGCGAACCAGTCCTTAATTGTCATAAGCACGATCATCAAAACCATGTGGTCACAACCCACCATTAATTAGGTTTTAGTTGGCAAATTAATTAATTAACCAATCACGATTAGCCATCATGAGCTACCATTAAATGAATAGCGATAAGTGATAGTGAAGCATCAGTTATCCCATTAATGTGCAAATGTTTCTAGGTAGGGCTAAGCATCCTAATAGCTTTAGCTAAAACCACATAAAGTTCTAGCTAATTAGATTATTAACCATGTGACAAAGGACAAGTAATCAATAACAATAGAGCCATATCGAAGACAGTAGGTCATTCCCACTCGGTGACATTCAAAAATAGATGCAGTAGTTGAATAGAAACAGTAACTTTAAACAAGTTCAACATGCTCAAAAGAGTGCTTTAGGATCTGTGTGACTTGCCTTGCAATAATCGGTCTTCAATTCGTCTTCTAGAACACTTCTAACGCACTTGCGGACCTCCAAAACGACAGAAACGACAAGTTAACACACAAAATGAGAAAAAAGACTAAGAAACTCCAAATAAACAGTACATAAAAGTAAACAAACATGTAGAGCATGATTTTAGATGAATTATGACACTTGAACAGCCTCATTCCGACTTCAAATGAATTAGTTATGAATTTTACAATATTTAATCCAATCGAAAAATTATTCCAAATTAATTAAACAATTTACAAATAATTTATAACTGAGAAAAAAGATTTAAAACATCCTCTAGAAAAAGATTGGATCAAATTTGGTGGATGACATATAGTAAAAGGACCAATATGTCATTGAAAAGAGAGGGAAAAGGATCTATATAGATTTTGGACGGCTGAGATTGGTTTGACTAGGGTTGACCGAGATCCAATGGATTAAATCAATCAAGGATGGATGAAGGGCTGAGATCGATTAACCGGATTTTGACCTGGATTGAATGGCTCAGATTGGATCTGGATGAGTTGATGACGCAGGACGCCACGTAAGTGAAGAAAGTGAGGTGGCGCTGAGTTGGACGATGACGAGGCATGCCACGCGGGATGACACATAGGATTGACGCTGGCCGACGTGGGACGGCGATGGCAACGGCAAACAGCGGCGCAACAGCAGAAAATGAGGGCACCGAGGAAGACAGGAGAGCGAGGCGAAGCTTACCGACGTGACGACGACGACGAGAAGAACGGGATATGGCCGGTGGTGAGCTTTTGGCAGCAGAGATGTTCGGGTCGACGGTGAGGGCGGTGTTCCGACAACTTCGATGGAATAGAAGCTTCAACAAAGATTTTGAGCACTAAACTCATCCCTAGATATCAAGGCAACATCCTATTTAATAGTACGGTTTTCCTATCAACTCAAAAGCAAATAGAAAAGCTATACCAATACGAATACCTTTACGTCATCTTCTTTCTTTGTCATGATCAATGATAATATGGAATTTCGTTTGATGTTCATCAATGAATCACATCCTCTTGATCTTCAACATTTCATCTTGTGCTTCTTCTTCACCAAGGGTTGATCCTCAACAACTTGTGACATCCTATGACCTCGATTGGTTCATCGGTATTCGTCCAAGCACTTGCTCCTTAACCACTATGTCGGATCCTTTGGCGCCAAGCCTCCGTAGCCAAGTCTTGCCAATCCTTCATTGCATCTTGCCATCTTCCGTCACTTGTAGCTTTGTATCACAATGAAACCACAATGTATTATATCTTCTTCCTCATCTTCATCAGACTAATCCACTGCTTATACACTCAATAAGCGCATTAGTCCCTTAATCGTTTGTCATCAATTAACCAAAACCCACTAGGGGCATAGATGCTCTTTCAGTCATATTGTCAGGCAATCTCTCATTCATTAATTACTTAGATGGCATGTGTTCCCATTGATATATGTTCACGAGAACAGAGTAACATGCGAGGAAAAAAAGTATGCAAGACATTTGCAGGCAAGTCATATACTGTAGTTGAAATATCTAGGCTCATTTTAAAAGTTGAGTTTAATTTTCAAATATGTTCATGCTTATGTAATTATCATGACATATTAATAAAATTAGTTAGTAGTAATTTTTACATGAGTTAATAGTAATTATTATGACATCCAAGTTGCTCAACTAATTTTTAGAATTAGAATTTAAGAGATATTTTTTCTCAACATAATCTAGAATTCTCTTAACTAATTATATATATGAATATAATATTCAATGCTACATATATTCATATAAATATCTATAATCTATATGGGTAAATTAAAATAAATTAGAGAGTGACATTTGTTATGAATCTAATTATCATAGTGCAGCATAAATATTACTCAAGTGAGTTGTGACTTTTACTATGTACAATTGCATGTCTTATGTTATGTTATATAACTTAAAATTAATTATATGGGTACACCATTTATTTGTTATTATATATGTCAATTCATTTTTATCTAAACTCGATTAACGTTAGAGAAATTTATATTAGAAAAAACTAAAATAACTTATAATATAGAAAAGATATTGTAAATAATAGAAAAACTAATGTTAGTTTCTATAAATATTTAGAAAAAAATAAACAACATAAAATAAAATATTTAAAATATATAATATTATACAATAATAAGATATTACATTATTTTATAAACTAACTAGTTTACCAAACCTCCGGTTTAAAAAATCCTAGGTACGCCACTGCGGCCTACTATGACTACGAGCTACTACAGTTAATTAGTAGTGTGAGAAATGAAGCAAGCTATTGAGTTATATTCACTTACCATCAATGTTCAATCATTGGCTATTGAGAAGAGAGGATTGGAGGCTGAAAAGGCTGAGAGATGGGCAACGGACTTAGTGGCGACCTATGGATGGCCGCCTCGGCGCGACGTTTGTATATCTGTGCCGATGTGAGCATGCAGCGACGGGCTAGGCGCAACGTACAAGAGACAGGCCAGGGGGGCGGATGGCGACGGGATGGCAGATCAGGAGCGCAGCCGCGAGTGCGCAGGAGGCAAACAACCAGCACCAACGCTGCATGAGTCTTGCTGCTTGCCCCAGCCAGTCGTCGCGCGCTACTTCGTGGGGGCCTGGGGGATTTGGGCAGTTTGGGCTCTTGAGGGCCTGGTTGCCTGGAAGGTTTGGGCCAGGTGGGTGGTCTCTTTGTCCCCTCGCGACACTGATGGGATGGGCAGGTCCCCGGTGGCCGGTAGGGTGAGACGGCGGCGGAAGAGTGAAACTATGGGGAGACGGCGAGCTATGAGCGATGAAGCGGAGAGGAAGGATATGAGCAGCCAACCATACCAATTTTTTAACTCACAACGTTCAAACACGGAGTCAATTGACTTTTTTCTAGGGCAGAGAAAATGTGACGTTTAATTAGGGTATGATTAATTGAGTATTAATTATTATACACTTTTATTTTGAAATATAATTAGTATAAACTAGAAATATATTTATTTGCTTTTTTTAAAAAAACTTTTATATAAAAAGTTTTGAAAAAACACACCATTTAAGAGTTTAAAAAGCATGCTAACGAAAAACAAGTTGTAATTTGTACTCGACTTGAATCGTAAAACATTTTAACCAACCAACCATGCATTTGTATGTGTTGGATGCAAGCTATGAGGACCTTTGACTGACCTGCTAAAACAACAGCAACAACAACGAACAAGCCTAACAAGGCGAAGCAAGGCAAAAGCCGCGTGAGTCGAGGCTAGGTGAGCAATGATGAAAGAGCCTTGGTGAAGTAGCGAATGGCGGAAGCCTGGGCCACATGAAGCCAGGCGACGCTACGAAGCGAAGCACCAGGAAGTGAAGCACCTGGTGGCGAAGCAAGTGCACCAACTGATGAAGCACCAGGTGATGAAGTAAGCTCACCTCTGGCTTGCCAAAATTATGGGAGGCCTAGTGAGCAGCCTAGTGGGACCCTGATAAGGCCCATGAGCCGGCCAGCTAGGCTAAAAGACAACAGTTACCCTCATAAAGGTCTCCATCAAAGGGACAATCATGTAAATTCACTAGCACACCAAACCCTAGGGTTGTAAACCTGGGCTGTAAACCTGTAAATAGACCCCAAGAGGTGTGTAATAGGGATCCAAGTTTTCATTATTAATACACATTTACTGTTTTCATATCTTTTCCAGCTTGATTGAAGCATGCCCTTCTGCAGAAGTTTTTGTTGTTCAACAACAGTATATCTTCGACATGTTCTCACACAAGTGTGGTATTGCCTTCATATATAACCTAGAATATTTTTACGTAAATTTATCATTTAGCCACCATAATTACCAATGTATATCTCATACCATGGTACGTAGGAAGGAAAATGAGTAGTTACCATATGTAATCTTTAGGTTAATACTCCTACCACCTAAAAGGTATTACATTCAAATTGGATTTAGTCACTAGAACTTAAAAATACATTAAGCAACTATTATAATTAATCAAAAATTAGAATTTAACAACATTAGTACAACGGAATATAAACACATCAAGAGTAACAATTATAATATAACAAATAACAAATGTAGTATCATACAAAAATTATATCCCAAAAATGTCCTTGCTAGAAAAAACAAATGGTAACAAAGGAAATCATTTTTAACCTAAAGGCTCTCATTACATTTAGACACATTTTGATGGTAGCTTTGCTCCAACAAAAAAAGAAGCTGAGATGAAGGAAGAGACATGGCCTTTATTTCAGTTACCTTACTGAGCACATATACTGATCATGTTCAAATTTTGAAAGCAAAGAAAGAGTCATGGATAGAAAAAAAATAAAATTTGGCAGAAGATTTGCATTGTCTCCACCGTTTAATCTCAAGTGTTCTTACATTTTTATATTGTCATCACATAATTATAATTTATTTGATACGATCATATAGTCACTCTTTACCATAATTACAAATGTTTTATTGTGGTTGGATGGATTGATGGCAAAAGAGGGAGATATAAGAGAAGCTCATGACATGGTATGCAAAGAGAAAAATAAAGGCTGCCCATAAAAAAATACAGTCTAAAATATGGGTTGAATCTAGTTACTAGAATTTGGACATTGAGGAACAATACTATAATGGATAAAAAAAACATAATTGTAACAACATTAATACAACATAACATAAACGCATCATGAGTAACAATAATAGCATAACAATGGTAAAATTATACAAAACTTACATCTCAATAATGTCTTTGCTATGAAAAAATGTTAACAAAGAAAAATCACTCAGATTTAAATGCTCTCATTCTGTTTACCTGATAGCTTTGCTCCAATAGCTAAGGAATTTGCGATGACTGCAAGAGGCATGCCCTTCGTTTCAGCCACCTTAATTAACACAATGTAAAGGAGACTATGCAAACAACAGAATATATCCCACAAACACCAGTAAGACCTATGGAGCTTAGCATAACAGGAAATGCATAAGTGACAATAATGGAAACAATCCAGAACGTCAATATACAAATAGACATACAACGATTGCGGCAGCTAGGAGGAAAAAGCTCAGAGCAAAGAACATTGGGAATTGGTCCAAATCCCATGACGAAGCAACAAACATAGATGACAACACCAAATGTGGATAAAATAGCTCCAACCATCATCCCTAAGTTCATAATATTGACCACAACCAACAAACTTTCTAATGTTTATTTAGGCTCTGTTCGTTGGGGTGAGTTCCCAACTCACCCTACTCGTTTTTCACGCGCACGCTTTTCAAACTGCTAAACGGTGTGTTTTTTGCAAAAAGTTTCTATATGAAAGTTACTTTAAAAAATCATATTAATCCATTTTTTTAAAAAATTAGTAAATACTTAATTAATCATGTGCTAATGAGTCGTTCCGTTTGCCGTGTGGAGGGAATTTCTTCCCAACTCATACAAACAAACACACCCTAAGTGATACTATCAACATCGGTATTGTGTAGAGAAGAAGAGATCTGCAAAATGAGCAAACTTAGTATACTTATATATATATATATATAACAACTCTAATCTACACCCCCTATAGAATAACTATTCTACACCCCCATCCACTCAACCCAGTCCAACTCGACCTCCCATGGGCCTCCCCCTAGCGCCTCTCCTCGCGTGATGCTCCCCCTCCCCTTCCTCACGCGCGCCGCCCTCCCCCTCCCCCCGCACGCTTCTCGCGTCCGTCCTTCTCTCCCTCGATCTCTTCTCTGCTCTTCTCCTTTCCATTATTTTCTCTGGTTTTTTCTCCCAAGAGAACCACTTCCTTTTTTCTAGTTTTTCTTCTCTCCCCCTACTCCCTCTCGTGATTCTCTCCTCCTTTTTTCTCCTGCTATTTTTTCTCTAGTGTCCATATCAGACCATGAGAAAGATGTTTTTTTTCAGGTTTTTCTTTTCTCCTCCTTCTCCCTCCCGTGAGAGAGATGGATCGATCTCCTTTTTCTCTAAAGAAAAACCAGGCTTCACCTAGAAAAAATTTGAAATATTAAGTTGGACCTCATGGCTCAAAAGCAATTTCTACTAACCAATGCACTATATGACACTATTTGTTTAAAGGATTAATTATATATATATTTATATATATATATATGTATATATATTTATGAGAAAGATGTATATGGTCATTGATCTATTTTTTTTCTCTTTCACTATAGACAAATACGTTATTTTACTGCAAAACTTATAACCTGTTACTGTGTTTCAGTAGTAAAATTATTGCAAAAATGTAGTAACATGCCATGTTACTGTAGAAAGGTCCCTCACTTCTAGGGCTTCTCTTTTTTCTCTCTTCGTTTTTTTCTCCGTGCTTCCTCCCTCTTATTTTTTTTCTCTCCTCATTTTTTTCTCTCTTTTTTCTATTTTTGTTTTTTCTCTCTTTTCTCTTTTCGTTTTTTCTTCTCTTCCATTATAGAACAATTCAATTATTTTACTGCAAAACTCATAACTTGTTACTATGTTACAGTAGTAACATTATCGCATAAGTGTAGCAACATGACACGTTACTACAAAATTTATGGACTGTTGCTACACTTTTGATAGCAACATACTGATGAAAATGTAGTAACACTGAACATGTCGTAGTAACGGTACTACTAAAGTACTACTGCTTGTGCATAGCTAAATTTTTAAATCTCAATCTTGTGCAAAGTACAAGTGCTAAAAAGTGCATGTGCATGGTCACAAGTTAACACATATACTAAAAGTACTTCTCTTTGCCCACACAAAGATACATAATAGCAAGCTAAGTACAAGTGAACTTATAGAATTCTAATCTTTAAACAATGATATCTCTCACATTATATATTATATTTTTGAATCGTTTTCATCATAATCCTTTAAAAAAAGAGCTCTACAAAACTAGATTCGTCATCACTATATTTTGATGACATTATAATGACGTTACTACGAGACAATAATCTTGTTACTACACGATGATCATTCTGTTACTGTGCAATTTCTGTGAGATGAAGATAACAAAGAGGTGGACGTGGGGGGAGTGAGTAGGCGGGTTTGATCGAGGTCTAACCAGCGGGAGGGCACTTTGACCGCCCTTTGACTGAGGTGAGAGGTGGGTTTTGGGCCTTAGAAAGGATGAGGAAGGTGGGATTGGCCCATGGGAGGGGGGTGTAGAATATATATATATATATATATATATATATATATATATATATATATATATATATATATATATATGACACCCATATGGGACACCATGATGCCCGGACACTGAGGTATGAAATACACAAATTCACTCAAATTTTTTAAATCTTTTTAAATTGTGAGTATATACTTAGGTATAAGAATTTGATTCATACATATAGCTAGCAACAAAACATCTTAAATTCAACTTTATTTCACAATCCATTATTACACATCTAACTAATTATATGTTTAGATGCTATATACCTATAATCAAAATCTAACAAAAAAATATTCAAACACTAGTTCAAACTTGAACTAGTCAGTAAAGAAGTAAATGTTCATACCTAAACATTCATAAAAAATTTCATACTCATTCAAATTAGGTATATACTCAATTTGAATATTGGTGCCCGGGCACCATGGTGTCCCAACTAATTTTACACACACACACACACACATATATATAGGGATGTTCTAAAGTACACTCGGGGGGCGCGATAACTAAAATGCTCCCCTCACATACACCCCCACATTCCCTCCTCCCCCATCCCTTTTTTTATTTTTTTTCATCCGCTCTCTCTTTGTTCCCAGTTCTTTTTTTTCTTTCCTCCTACACTCCTATTGTAATTGGCCTATTAGTAAAAGGATTACTGAGTCCGTAAGCCCATGAGTAAATGAGTTACTAACAAAGAAGAGTAAGCTTTGCTAGCCACTTCTTGTACTGGTTCATGGGTAAAAATATTACTGAGAATGTTAGCCCATGAGTAAAACAATAACTAAAGACTATGGCTCTACAGGAAATCCATATACTGATATTAATATTTTTACTTCTAGAAATATTTTAATACTTGCTAGTGGATTATGAGTTAATCAACTCATTTACGGTAGTAATCTTTTTTCTTCTAGGTATTTTCTCTATTTTAATCTCTTCGGTAATATCCTTACTTCCCATGTATATTTACCAAGACATCATTATTGTAGTAATGTATTTACTCTGTTTGTATTTAGTAATTTGTTCATTTTGCTTTGACATGATTTAGAAAAAAATACCACTAGTTAATATTTTTTTACTAATCGTATTAACAACAAAAACATGATACATGATGATATCATGTTTCTATTACGGAACCAACAAAATTACACATGAAAGACAAATATACACATATTCATCATGATGTAAGGAAAAAAATAGAGAAAAATGTTGCTGCTGACAACATTGTAAGTAACCAAACACCACAAGCAAAGCCGGTGTCATTACACAAGGGAGGCAAACACACATATTCATCTTGATCTAGGAAAAAAAGAAAAATGCAGCTGATGGCAACATCCCAACTTGCCAACCACATATTTTTGGAACTTACTATAACCGGCACTAAAGATCCATACTAAGTTCCAAAAATATGTAGTATGTGGATATATGGCTGGGGCCTGGAAGTGCGGGTTATGCGATGGGGGGAGGAGTGAGGGTGGGTTGTATTTTAGTACAAGCACTACCTGTCAAGTAAATAATTTACTTTTGTAGTACGTGGATATATGGCTGGGGCCTGGGAGTGCGGGTTATGTGATGGGGTGGGGGGTAGGGGGGTGGGGTGGTGGATGGGGGTGGGGGTGAGGGTGGGTTGTATTTTAGTAGCAACCACTATCGGAAAAACGATTTTTACTACCGGTTAAAAAACCCTCTTTAATACCGGTTACTTTTTTCACTACTGGTTAAAATCTCTACCGGTTAAAAACTCTCTTTAATACCGGTTATAGCAACCGAGACTAGTAAATCAAGACTAAAGATCTCGATCTTATAATCGGCACTAAAGATCCATACTAAGTTCCAAAAATATGTAGGATGTGAGATTTGAACTCAAGATCTCTCACCTCAGCCCGCACGCGTGTTACCATCCCACCTACTACACACATCTAAATTGGATAGAGATGTTTTCTTTTTGAACTAACCCTAGAAACATCTTTAGTATGAGTTGGTAATATCCACCGGTACTAAAAATATCTTTAGTACCGGTTGGTGTTACCAACCGGTACTAAAAATGCATCTTTAATACCAGTTGGTAACACCAACCGGAACTAAAGATTCTCCAGCATTAGTCTCGATTGGTGTTACCAACCGGTACTTGTTAACAGCAGATTTTCGTAATCGGCCCGGAGAGGGAAGAGGAAACCGACGCGGAGAGAAGGGCTGAATTGGAGTCGGACCAAGTCTCGTATCGGACTCGGTAAGCGTATCGGACTGGAAGAGGCGCTACCAGGGAGAGCGTATCGGCCGATACGGATTCAATATAGTAATCGGCCGATAGAGGCTGGAAGTTGACAGAGTCAGCGTGGGCTTGGTTTGGGCTCAAGATAAGCTTCAAGGAAGTTGCCAAATAGAGATAAGGCTCGTGTTTTAGGCAATTGTATCCTGTAAATTAAGTAGGTTTAGATCTAATCTTTGGCAAGAGTCTGCCGCAAAGACTTATTTGTTAGTTAGAGATAAGATCGTGTCCTACAAGGACCATGTTGTAATCTCGGGTATAAATATCCCGGTAGTATGTACATAGAAGCTCTCTTACAACTCAATACAACAATCAGTTTGTTTCAATCTACTTTCGGCGCATCGCCAACCCTCGCAAGAGGTTAACCCCGGCGAGTTCTTGCTTCCCCAGAGCAGAGGTAAGAACTCGTGCCCGGCGATCTACATCGTCAGGGCTAGCGTGTCGCTTTAGACACGTTAAGCCTCGATGATGTGATCGTCGTTTATCATGTTTTGAATGATCTTGACAAGTGTCTTAATTATGCTTCGTCAGCGATTTATTCATTTTAGGGTTTGTTGCCGACGACGGTTTAATTACTATGCTTGGTTAGATCTTTCAATGCATCTACCATCCCCAAAAACAATCCGCGACTTGATTTTCTTTGTGTTAAGTCTCAATTCACACTTTGAGTTGCTATCGACCTTAGTCCTGTTTTGAGATTTAACTCGAAGCCTGTTTTCGGTTGTAATTAAGGATAGCACTGGGGTTTCAGCCAGTCTTACCTGATACATATGATTATCCTAAGATTTTTATGTGTGTCTACCATCTACATGAATGGATTGATGAATATAAATGTATTTGTTATAGATTACTCTTTAGGGTTTATCTGTGATCAATACGTTTATATTGGTTGATTAGTTCATATAGATTCACATTAGAGTATTAGCTAGTGTAGTTATCTTTATTATCCCTTATCGGCCGATGCCATTAATTGACATCAGTATGTTGATGAAGGCCGATAAGATTAGATTCATGTTTTAATCTCGCTTTATCACGAGTAAGCCGATATAGCTTTGCCCTATCGGCTGGGCCACGACAATGCGACATCGGCCTATCGGCCGATCGGTCATTGTTTTCTAACCTGGTTTACTTGTTTATCTTGTTGATTGCAGATCAACTCCACTGGCACGCCCTACACGCACCTAGGCAAGCCTTTGGACCTGCACTGGAGTAAAGCAAACCTCCCAGGCCGCCGTGGAAACGTGGAACCCGTTTGGTTGCAAGGCGGGTCAAAATTCTACGCCAACAGTACTAAAGATGTATTTTTAGTACCGGTTGGTAACACCAACCGGGACTAAAATGTTTTTAGGGAATTGGACTTTTAGAATCAGTACTAAATATGTTTTAGTACCGGTTCTTAATCTAACCGAGATATTTGTGTTTTTAGGTACCACAACTAAAGATTAGTTCTCCAGTAGTGAACGCAACCCATTTGTAGTATAGTGTGTGTGTGTGTGTGTGTATAGGAGTTGGAATTTTTGCACTCAGGTTCACATGCACCCATAATCTACACCTTATATATAGCTTGCACGAATCTTAGGGTAGATACATTAGGTGCTAACAAAATATACCATGCACGATGTTTCCTTTATATGATATTATTTACAAGTGTATAATACCTTGTTTATGTACTTTTTATATTTCTTGTATATAAAACACTGAGGTTGTCAATTTACCAGCTTAAATTTATCTTGTTTATATAAAATATCTTGTTTATGTAGTTTTTTATGGTAGGATATATATTATTTTGGGAGTATCATTTTTGCAAGATATCAATTTGGTAATATAATAGATGTATCATTTTTTCGTTTTGACTAAATATCATGTTATAAAAAAAAGGTTAGAGAAATACCATGCACTAAATATCATATATGGTTATTATTGAAAATTTTTATTTGATAAAAAATGCAACATACATATTATACGTATTGTGTACCAACCTATTTTTTTCTCCTTATAGTAAGCATTCATTTGGTTAAGGTTAGATATATTTTGTAGCATGAATCTTGAAACACTTCAACGGTATAGATTGTGCATACATGTGAACCCGAGTGCAAATTTGCATTTTCTCATATATATATATATATATATATATATATATATATATATATATATATATATATATTATATATATATATATATATATATATATATATATATATATATATATATATATATATATATATATATATATATATATATATATATATATATATATATATATATATATATGTATGTATGTATGTGTGTGTGTGTGTATGTGTGTGTGTATATAAATCCAAACCTATTAAAAATCATCACGCTGATCTTCTTCCACAACGATCCAGCGCGCACAGTACTTTTTTTCACGCGCACGCTTTTCAAACTACTAAACGGTGTATTTTTTAAAAAAAGTTTTTATACAAAAGTTGCTTAAAAAATCAAATTAATCCATTTTTAAAAAAAAATTAGCTAATACTTAATTAATCACGCGCTAATGGACCGTTCCGTTTTTCGTGCGCACTGTGCGCGCTGGGAATACAGAGTTGCGAACTCAGCCTAATAGAAGGAAGCATAATTAAGGGTTTAGAAGATATATGTAAATAGTACATAAGATTGTCAATGCAACGAAATGGTAATGTGTGGATATGATGTTGCATATGTCATATGTTTGCCATTGTGTGATTTGTGTAATAGTGGAAGAATGAGATGACATGAGAATAATAATCACAACAATCACTTACATGTAAATCAAAGCAGGTGTGAAGTATTTCATCAAAATCAAAGGTGAGCACTAGATAGAATGCGGACTTGTTAAATTTTGACACCAAGCTAAAAATAAATGAAGTTGCATATGCACTTAAATTTATTCAGATTATATACAGTTAGTTTAATAATAGTGTAGTGCACAATTCTATGGGTGTGCCATACAAGAATAAATTCTAGCATATCAAAGATCTCGTTAAATAAAGATGAAATTTTTATTGTTTATGTAATATACACTACATATTAAGTCATAGACAAAAAAAAGCAATTTCCTTTAGATGACTATAGAAGTAGGTTATAATCATGCCTAATCATAGTGTAATATTTAATCATCTTATAAATAAATTATTGGGTGTACTTTTCTGGAACTCCACGAACGCCTTACATTTAAACTAAATTTATATATATATAAATAGTTTGTCGATATTTTCATTGAAAATCACACTACTTATCTTTAAAAGAATAATACCAGTATTCAAATAGACCACAATTAATGTTTAGCTATGTATCATTATTATCTGGTTGTTTTTATGCTCGATTGAAGTGTGTGTATATAAGGAGGAAACTTTCTTTTACCTGCAAGCACTAGCACGGGATCGGCTATCTCTAACGGGCATTAACCCTCATCACTATCGGGTAGGGCCACCGTCACTGAGCAAAGGTCAGTAATGTGAGAAAATATCTCAATCGGGCACAAGGCCGTCACGGATGGACGTTATCTCAATCGGGCCTAACAATGTAGCCCGTCACAAATAAGATTGACCAAGCAATACAAGTCAAACCAGATTAGGTAGGAGCCTATCACGGATGACTAATCTCAATCGGGCAAACTACTAAGCCCGTCACCGATGACTCCCATCCCTCACAGGCTTTCCGGAAAAGCTCGTCACCGATAGGTTTGACCCCACCTGTTGAGTCAAAATAGTCCTGGTTCGAATGACTTATCTCTATCGGGCTTAGATTAGGAGCCCGTCAGGGATGTCTATATTCCTATCGAGCTTTGTTTGGAGCCCGTCACGGATGAGTATCTCTTCCGGGCATTATTAAAATGCTCGTCAGGGATGAGTAAGTCAGCAAAAAAAATTAAATTTGTTTTTTGGCTAGCCTCAGGCCTTTGTTAGCCATGCCCGCTGCAAAAAATGACAGTCCCAGCAACCCCATTTCCAGCATTCCTAATTCAATGCATATTTCAGCATTCCATCATATATTCACAGCCAATTCACAAAACCAAACATATATATACATTAAAATCCACAGACCCATTCACATATATATGTCATTCACACCCTTTTTTTGCTCTCCAAACCGCCGACATACATCAAAACCTGTAAAACTGAGTTATAAATTGGAACAAGTTTATATGTAATTAAGAAATGCAAATTTATACAGAAGAACGTGCAGAATTGTATTACAAAGAATATTTACAAAAATCAAATGTTTGTCGCAAAAGCATTGCAAATGTTCTACCATTCAGAGACGAGCTACCTAGGACTTTACTCTAAACATTCCTTTCGGTGACAAGAGATCATCTAGTATGAATTGTGCTATCTCCTCTCTAATGATATCGAAGTTGTTTTCCGGAATCGTCGAAAGTTTTTCCTGCATGTGAGGCACCAAGTTAGTCTACATACTTGGAAAGTTGGTATGAATCGTGCTATCTCCTCTATAATGTATATAAACAATTGAAGCACACACCTCAAGGTCGAGCAATGTCACCTTGTCTGCGAGGCCCCTCATGTTATGGCAGACGTGGAACCCACACTGGTCGCCAACTTGTTGACGTATTGGAAAGTCCTATTTGTGATCGAGTGTGGGATGCCCTTCCTTATGCCTCCCGCCTTTTGCCACGTATTGGTCCCAGGCATCGTTCAAGGCAGCTTCGATCGCCGACCAATCGTATATTTCTTTTTTGATATTGGAGTTAAGGTAGTATACCAAACTCCACTTCGGCACTATGACCAGGAGAATCCAATGACGACTGCGACATTAATAAATTGCAAGTTAAATACTAAAGCTATACGTGTCGCACATTTGATTCTAAGTAGGGTACACGCTTACTGTTCAGAGTAGGCACACATAATGAAGTCATTGTCTTGACGGGACCATAAGTAGTCCTTGATATATTATACCATGCTAGCTCGATCGTAGTTCATAGTTGTCTCATTGATGACACTTGGATCGAGTAAGGCAACATGGGGAGCATTACGATGGACATGCTTCCAAGTTAACCTAGAAGCAAGAAAAGAATCCAGGTAAACGTAATACAAGGATAGTTATTACCATATCTCGTACGCAAGAATACTTACAAGGAGTAGCACTTAAGGAGGTTGCTGTCGATCGCTCGCACCCTATAGAGGTCCCATAGATCTTGAAAGTCTATGGCGATAAAGGCTTCAGGGCGGAGGAACGGCTGTCTATCGTGCTGGCCCGTCATGGTGGTCTCTCTATGCTTCCTCCTTGCGTTGGACCTCTCCATGTAGTACCCGTGCAACTCCTTGCATGCAGGGCCCATCTTCAATAAGGCGTCGTCTCCAACCAATGGCATGCCTAATGTGAATTCTTTAGGAGGAGCTGATGGCGCCTTGCCAAGATCTAGCTTCTTTGGAGCCAGAAGCGGCCCTTCCACATTTCCTCTTCCTCTCCCCCTTCCAGCAGCTCTTTTGCGTGATCCAAGCTTGGGTGGAGAAGATGCCGCCCTCTTTCTTTTCTTGGAGACTGGGGGGAGGTGCCTGCTGCTGACCTCCGTACTGTCATCCCCAAAATCTGTATCATACTGCAATTGGAGATCTTGATCTCCTTTTTCAACGGCAGGAGGGGCAGATACAATAGCAGGAGTGGGACGCGGCGGCGGAGGTGGACGAGCACTTGGTGCTGGCCTAGGAGTTATATTAATCTAAATGTTCTACTTGGGCCATTGGATAAAGGTCCCACGTGCAGCTCCAAGGGTCAGAACCTCGTCATTTGGTGGGTGCGGGAGAGTGAAGCCAACCCAATCGGGCTTCACCATGTCCATTTGAACTTTGGCATGGCCGGCTAGCAGCTGCACCCCATGCACTCGAGTCTCCGGCATGGGCTTGAACACAAGACCCTCTGCGGCAGGAATTGCAAAGTCTTTTGTCACCCTAACGACTAGGGTGCACGATGTGGGTCCCTGCAATAGATTCATACGTGTCTTCATAATATGTTATAATGTACTGTGGTGCTAAGAGAACATACACGTTTTGTGTTGGTTTTACCGTTATGTGGTCCACCGTAGTGGGGGCTGGTTGTTCTTGTACCGCCGTCCCAGTAGATGCGCAGCTGCTACGCCTCTGCGTGGGGCTCGTTTCTATTATGGGAGCGGCAGCAGGCTCGCTTTCCCTGAGACGTGCCTCCACCCGAGCCTCCACTTGTAACAACTTCTCATCGAACTCTTCTCGGAGCTCGTTTCTAATCTCCTCCCGAAGTTGTTCCTTAAGGCGTGCATCTTTCTGCGCCTTTGAAAGCTTGTGCTTCCTGTACTGCCACGTGTATTGAGGAAACACAACCTTCCATGGAACATTGGAGCCAATGCCCCTTGTCCGTCCACGGTGTTCTTTGGTTCCCAACACTTTCGTGAGGATGTCATCCTCACGAAGTTGTGAGCAGACCTCTTGGGAGGCCTGTCTCTCAGCAGTCATGTCGACCTACGATACCGTTAGGACGAATTTAATCAAGAGTACGATACAAATTAACGAAACAAACTCTACGTGTGGTACTTACGATTTTCTGGTACACTGCTTGATCTTCGGGATTTGGGAATGTAAGTGTTCCGTCACTATTCTTCTTCACCCTCGCCCTTGCCCAGTTCCTTGCTCGGGTGGTCGGGATATCACCAAGAACTGGCGGCGTGTTAGATTCTGCAGCAGCTTCATCCTCCTTGACCCATTCGTGCTGCTTCCCGGCGTAGCCTCCGGTGCCAAGCCGGTGCGGGTGAAGGTTTTTTGCCTGCAACCTCTTATAGGCCTCGCTTTTTGCCCGAGACTCAGGGGTTGATTTTGCGGCATAGAACTCTTCCCACATGACCCGGGAGATGAACGGGTACTTCCCGAATGGTTCTGGCTGGGCGGGGTTGAGGACGTATTCGGTGACCAGCGTGGTCTTGAAATTTTTCCACAAGTTGCCCATCTTGCGGATAGCCTGCCGCTTGAGTCTTGCCTCGGCCTCTGGGGGGTATTCGAAGCTTTCCTTGAACTGCTTCCAGGCCTCATCTTTTTCTTCCTGTGGGACCAGATCAATGTGGTCCTTCAAAATGGTGAAGTTCCGCCTCCCTAGGACTCCGCATATCGTTGAGAACTTTTTGACAGCTTTCGCAGGAGCCGTTGGAAATCCCAAATCGTCCACCTCTGTTATGGTGTACACTTCCTTAGGAATCTTATTCTGGGTCCTAGGAGCCCGGCTCGATGTTGTCCCACTAGTAGTCGCTGTCATGGGTTTGCCTTGCTGCGACATTTTCTATATAACTGTTGTACGACAAGAAAGTTAAAAAAATTTATAGAAAAACTTATTTTGGTTGTGTATATAACTTATGCTAAGGTTAAGATATGGCCTCAGTTTTGCTTAGAAATTGTGCATCAATTACAATCATTTGCAAGTGTAGTTCCCCAAAAAAAAGAACAAGTGTAGATGGTCTGTTCTTACGCAAAAAAGAGCAAGTGTAGTGCCCCCCAAAAAAAGAACAAGTGTAGATGGGTTGTTTTTATGCAAAAAAGATTAAGTGTAGTTCCCAAAAAAAAGAACAAGTGTAGATGGTCTGTTATTCTGAAAAAGAAGAAAGTGTAGATGGTCTGTTCTTATGCAAAAAGAACAAGTAAAGTGCCAAAAAAAGAACAAGTGTAGATGGTTTGTTGTTATGCAAAAAAGAACAAGTGTAGTTCCCCAAAAAAAGAATAAGTGGAGGCCGGCTGTTTGTACGAAAAAAGAACAAGTGTAGTTCCCAAAAAAAAAGAACAAGTTGTTAACGACGGATTTTGGTAATCAACTTGGAAAGAAAAGAGGAAACCGAAGCAGAGAGGAAGGATTGAGTTGGAGTCGGACCAGGCTTCGTATCGGACCCGGTAACCGTATTGGACTAGGGAGGTGTTGCCAGAAAGAATGTATCGGCCGATACGGATTTGATATGATTGTTGGCCGATACGGGTTGTAAGTTGACAGAGTCAGCGTGGGCTTGGTCTGGGCTCGGAATAAGCTTCAAGAAAGTTGCCAAATAGAGATAAAGCTCGGTTTTAGGCAGTTGTATCTTGTAAATTAAGTAGTTTAGATCTAATCTGTGGCTTAAGTCTGCCGCAAGGTCTTGTTTGTTAGTTGTAGATAAGATCGTACTCTACAAGGGTTCTGTTGTAACCTCGGGTATAAATATCCCGATAGTTTGTACATAGAAACTCTCTCTCAATCAATCATACAATCAAACTAATCTACTTTCGGCGCATCACCAACCCTCGCAAGAGGTTGACTTCTGACGAGTTCTTGCTTCCCAAGAGCAAGGTAAGAACTCGTACCTGACGATTTGCATCGTCAGGGCTAGCGTGTCGCTTTAGGCACGTTAAGCCCTGATGATGTGATCGTCGTTTATCGTGTGTTAGCTAATCTTGACGCGGTCTTCTGATTCTGTCTCGTCAGCAGTTAACTCGTTTTAGGGTTTGTTGCCGATGATGGTTGAATCAGTTTGCTCGCTTAGATTATCTAAGGCATTTACCATCCCCAAAAGCAATCGACGGCTTGATTTTCTTTGTGTTAAGTCTCGATTCACACTTTGAGTTGCTATCGACCTTAGTCCTGTTTCGAGATCTAACACGAAGCCTGTTTTCGATTGTAATTAAGGATAGCACCGGGGTTTCAGCCGGTCTTATCTAATGCATGTGATTATTTATGTTTTTGCATGTGTTTGCCACTTATACATGTGGATCGACGAATATAAACATATCGGTCACAGAGTGTTTTTAAAGACTTCTTTGTGGTTGGTGTATTTATGTTAGCCGATTGACTTGTATAAGTTTACACTAGAGTAATAGCTAGTGTAGTTATCCTCATGAAACCCTCATCGGCTAATTTCATCACACGCTTTTAGCATGGGCCGATGAGATTAGATCTCTTCAATTTGCTTATTATATCAAGTAAGCCGATACAGCTTTGCCCTATCGGCTGGGTTATAACAATGTGACATCGGCCTATCGGCCGATCGACCATTGTTTTCTGATATGGTTTACTTGTTTCTTGTTGATTGCAGATCAAATCAACTGGCACGCTCTGCGCACGACTAGGCAAGTCAATTTGGACCTGCGCTGGAGTTAAGCAGATCTCCCAGGCCGCCATGGTAACGCGGAACCCGTTTGGTTGCTGGACGGGTCGAAATTCTGCGCTAACACAAGTGTAGATAGTCTGTTCTTATGCAAAAAAGAAAAAGTGTATTGCCCCCCAAATAAAAAGAACAAGTGTAGATGGTCTGTTCTTATGGTCTGTTCTTGAGCATTCATCACTGGTCATTTATCAAGAAATCATCACAGGGTAATAGTGGCAGGAAGAGGACAGAGCACAACAGGGTAATAGTGGCAGGAAGAGGACATCATGAACTCTCCCAAATAAAAAGAACAAGTGTAGATGGTCTGTTCTTATCCACCAAGTGCACAAGTAACAAATAATATTATAAAAGGCGAAGAAAAGAAAAGCATAACAACCTTTGAATAGTAATTGTATAAATTAATAATTCATACAAATATATTATAGTATAGTATAGTATACTATAGTATACAATGTACTAATATACTATAGTATACTATAGTATTAATACTAATTCATAGTATTAATACTAATATACTAATATACTATAATACTAATTCATACAATATACTAATATACAATGTACTATAGAATAAATTAATAATTCATTGTATACTATATTAATACTAATATATTAATTGTAATATATTATGAAATACTATGAATATATTCAATGTTTGATATTTTAACAACGAGTGATGATGTCCCCAACCTTAACTTGCAGGAAGAATTCCCTTTCGATGAATGTAACTAAACAATCTTCAAATATTGTTGCCCCATCTTGCTTCCTACCAACTAAGCAATATATGGACTATGGCATACTAAGTTCTGTAAATTTCAGTTTCCTACCAACTAAGCAAGTGTGAATACTGAATAGTAGAACAAATCAAAATCAGTGAAATCGAACTTTACTGACCTCAAACCGTGGCCGGAAATGGGAAAGAAGAAGGACAGCGGCGTTGAGGAGGCGTCGGCGGCGAGGACGAGAACGGCATCGAGGAGGCGGCGGTGGCGGCGTCAAGGAGAGGACGGCGACGACGAGGAGGAGGAGGACAGCGGCGGCGAGGAGGCGCCGGCGGCAAGAAGGAGGAGGCAGCGGTGGTCGGTGAGGAGACGCTTGGAGGGAGGAGGCGGCGGCGTGAAGGAGTGATAGTGAGACTTAGAGTCAAATCTGGATCGGTAGAAAACCCAGTCGTAGGTCATCACCATCGGGTACAAGTACTAAGCCCGATACGGATGACACACATCCGTGACGAGCATAAGTAACAAGCCCGATACGGATGACACATCCGTGACGGGCATAACTAACGAGCCCGATACGGATGACATACATCCGTGACGGGCAGAACTACTACGCCTGATAGAGATAACCTCACCTCTGACGGGAATTATTTATATGCCCGATAGAGATAAGCTCATCCCACTATAGAATTAAAATATTCCTTATTAATTATATTTAATAATGATATTTAAGTTATAAAATCATTTATAATTAACTTATACCCGATTTAAAATTGCTATTACATTTTTAAATGGTGTAAAATTTCTGTCAAATTAAAATATGCCTTATTAAATTAGTTTAAAATTGCTATTAAATTTTAAAAAATATTATAATTAACCTATGCCTTATTTATACAGTGTAAATTTGTTATTAAATTTTAAAAACCATATGAAATTAAAATATGCAGATCATAAGGCACCGGTACAAAATACTTCATTACTTATATCAATTTGCAAATTACAGTACTACGAAGACTCTATTTACAAGGATATGCCTTCCGAATGGTCAGAACGAGCGTATGCCACTTCGTCTTCGGGATCATCGTCAAGGTCGATCTGAGGTCTCACATGAAGATTCTGGTTATATTCTTCCCCATCAATGACGTTGTCAACCCCAACAATTCTTCGTTTGCCATCCCTAACGACGTGTAGCTTCTTGTTTGCGGGGTCTTGTATATAGAAAATCTGCTCGACCTGCTTCGCTAGGACGAATGGTTCGTTCGCGTATCCAACCTTGGCCAGGTCCACTAAAGTGAATCCTTCCCTGTCGACTTTAACAGCAGTGCGGATATTCACCCAGCTGCAACGAAACAAAGGGACTTTGAAGCTCCTGTAGTTCATCTCCCAGATCTGCTCTATGCGGCCATAGTATGTGTTCGATCCAGCTTGATCCTGATATGCATCTATACGGACTCCACTGTTCTACACTGTGCTTTTGTCATCTTGTTTGACGGTGTAGAATGTGTATCCATTGATATCGTACCCTTGCCATGTGTCAACATCCTAGCTTGGGCCCCTTGCCAACCTTCGTATTATCTCACTTTCTCCATCGGTCGACCGTGCGATACGATTCTTGAACCATTCGTTGAAGCGAGTACTATGTTCTCTGTTGATCCACATATCTGATCGACCCATGTTCTCCTGTCGGACCTTCGCTAGATGCTCCTCAAAGTATGGAGTTACTTCGGCCATATGTTGTAGCACAGCGAAATGAGCCTGCGCATACGATGCCTGATCGGGTACAATTCTTTTTCTGCCTATTGTGCCAAGGCCTGCCAACCTTCCTTCGTGGCGAGACGCAGGAACTCCAATAGGATCAGTCTCGGCCATGTAATCGATGCAGACTCAATAACCTCCTCCGTCGTGTACCCTTGTTGGCGCAAAATTTCGACCCGTCCAGCAACCAAACGGGTTCCGCGTTTCCACGGCGGCCTGGGAGATCTGCTTAGCTCCAGTGCAGGTCCAAATGGCTTGCCTAGTCGTAAGTAGAGCGTGCCAGTTGATTTGATCTGCAATCAACAAGAAACAAGTAAACCATGTGAGAACCGATGGCCGATCGGCCGATAGGCCGATGTCGCATCGTGGGAGCCTGACCGATAGGGCAAACCTATATCGGCTTACTTGAGGTAGTAATAAGACAGAACTAATAAAGTAGATCTAATCTCATCGGCTTAGGTTATCATATTTATAGCAAATTACTGGAATCGGCCGATGAGGGCAGCATGAAGATAAACGCACTAGCTAATACCCTAGTGCAAACCTATACAAGCCAATTAGCCAATATAAATATACCAACCACAGAGAGATCCTGAGGATATCTGGTAATCAATGTATTTATATTTACCAATCCGCATGCATAAGTGGCAAACACATGCAAGAACATAAAATAATCACATGTATTAGGTAAGACCGGCTAAAACCCCGGTACTATCCTTAATTACAATCGAAAACAGGCTTTGTGTTAGATCTCAAAACAGGACTAAGGTCGATAGCAACTCAAAGTGTGAATCGAGACCTAACGCAAAGAAAATCAAGTCGTCGATCGCTTTTGGGGATGACAGATGCATTGAATAATCTAGCCAAGCATGCAAATTAAACCATCGTCGGCAGTAAACCCTAAAGCAAGTAAACCGCCGGCAAGGCTTAATCAAGACACCCGTCAAAACTATCCAAGACATGATAATCGACGATCACATCATCGAGGCTTGGCGTGTCTAAAACGACACGCTAGCCCCGACGATGTAGATCGTCGGGGACGAGTTCTTACCTCTGCTCTGAGAAAGCAAGAACTCGTTGAAGGAGACCTCTTGCAAGGGTTGGCGATGCGCCGAAAGTAGATTGAACTGGTTTTTGTGATTGATTTCGAGAGAGTTTACATGTACAAACTATCGGGATATTTATACCCGAGGTTACAACAGAACCCTTGTAAGACACGATCTTATCTACAACTAACAAACAAGTCTTTGCTGCAGACTCTAACCACAGATTAGATCTAACCTACCTAATTTACAGGATACAATTGCCTAAAACCGAGCTTTATCTCTATTTGGCAACTTCCTTGAAGCTTACTTCGAGCCCAGACCAAGCCCACGTTGATACTGTCAACTCACAACCCGTATCGGCCCATGACCAAACCAAATCCGTACCGGCCGATATGCCCTTTATAGCAACACTCCCCAAGTCCGATACGGTTACCGGGTCCGATACGAAGCCTGGTCCGATTTCAACTCAATCCTTCCTCTCTGCTTCGGTTTCCTCTTTCCTTTCCAAGTCGATTACCAAAATCCATCGTTAACACATGCCCCCCAATTCCGCTTCATTATATAATGTGGCGGAATTAGCTCCAGGGAACTCATCGACTCGTTGCCAGATCTAACCCGAAAACCGCACAGATCCAGATTCGACCCTTTCGCCGCCGATTCGACAAACCCCTCGTGTTCTTCAATTCCGGCGACCCCTCGGCGTCTCGTCCACATCGACCCCCTTCACAGCGACCCTTCCAACAACGATGGCCTCCGCCCCGTTCTACGCCTCCGAGATCCCTGCGGTAAGTCGATTCCTTCAAAGTCCGCATTATTACCCTTTCCGCCGATTTCCCCAAATTAGGTCTTTACTTCCTGCCCGCCTCAGGCTTTATATTTTCATCGTTGTCCTCACGTTTTAGGTCTTCAAAACCCAAATCTTGATTCCCACCGATGATAAGTCTCATCGCTTTCTCCTGGGCCCCATGGGCGACTGCGACCCAACCTGGCTGATCAACGCCGAGACAGACAGAATCCCTTTCAGACAAGCCAAGCCCACTGTCTCGGCGTGGAAGCACACCTTCAGATCATGGCCATCAAAGCTAACTGGATATAGGACCTGGCACAAAAGGATCGCTGCCGTCAAACAAGTCCACTGGGATGAAATTGGAATCTGCCAATGCATAACTCTGTCCCTGGCCGATACCAAGAAGAATGAGCCATTAATGTCAGCTGCCAGCTACTTCTGGTCAAGTACCTTGAACGCCTTTATGTTCAAGCAAGGCCCGATGACCCCAACCCTCATAGATATCAAAGTACTCACAGGATTGGATATCAGCTCTGAGATCAACCCCTTCAGCCTCCTAGTGAACAGCAGCCACAAGTTGAAGACCAAGAAAATCGGAGGTTGGTCCGGGTATATCTCTGAACACATGGAACAAGGATCGGTCTCAGAGCGAGAGCACGTAGCTTTCCTGACATTGTGGTTGGAGAGATTTGTCTTCTGCGGATCGACCTGTGGCCCCACTACAAACTGTCAACACTTGGCTCAAGCTCTGGTCGACAAGAGACAAATCCCCTTAGGCCGATACCTTCTAGGAGCTACATATCGGCTACTCCATGCTTCCACACAGGACTTGATGCTAAAACAGACTGTGGCTCATGGAGGACCATGGTGGTTCGTTCAACTCTGGCTAACCATATATACCAACACCATGGTTGATCGGCCACCTCTATCAGATTCTCGCTTCCCTTCCAAATATGCCGATCACGAAGACCCCAGGGACAGAAGATGCATGTCTTATGGGGAAGCAGCCTCCATCTATCCCGGCACAGATCAATCGGCCGATGACATGGCTGCATGGTTCATCCGTTTCTTCACCGGCCCTCCATCAGCCAAAATGGATATGTTTGTCTACACATCGGACCGAGACTTCGAGCTTCCAGATGATCTGCAATTGAGCTTAATAAATGATGACATGGAATCAAGGGAATTGTTCATGATCGGCCTCACTCCATGCCTGCTCCCAGTAGGCGTCTTCCAGGGAAGGAGCACCAGCTTGTCCTATGAGTTTTACACCCCAATGACAGCTGCTAGACAATGCGGGCTCGGGCAACTTCCCATCAGCTTGCATCTGCATAAGCTCCTAGAGAGCAGAGGCACAGTCCCATCGGCCCTGATCATGAACAAAGCAATGGAGATCGAGCTCCCTAATCTTGGTGACTGCGATCGGCTGCATCTGAGTGTCTTCGTGCACATTAACTTCCAAACTTGGTGGCAAGAGTGGGCCGCTCACATTTTTCATCAATCGGCCAGGTTCTATGTGACAGAACTTATCCAAGGCATCAGCCCTCAAGTCCCGGATGAGCCGATTCCATCTGTGAGCAACAGCGGACGGAAGATCTTCTACGCTCAAGCCATAGCTCCATCGGGGTCGACTGTTTTGGAGTCTATCATCGGCCTTACTGCCCCAAAAGTGGCATCACTTCTCCAAGGTCCGATGCTTAAAGAAAACCCCAAGAGGAAGGCGCCGGCCAAAGGCAAATCGCAGAAAACCAGCAAGAAGGCCAGAGCTGATGACCAAGCCGATGCCGAAGAACTAGACCCCTCCTTAGAAGAATTCCTCGAAGAACAAGTGATGGAGGAGGAAGTCGATGCAGCAGCAGCTGATACCCACGAAGAAGAAAATCCATCAGCCGAAACCACCCAAGAGCCATCGGCCGAAACCGCTGAGATCCCATCGGCCGATGACCAAGATGATGCCCCACAACCAAGAAGGACTAGACACGCAGTTCGCAAGGTCAATATACTCTCTTCTTTATATTTGCATAATCTCCTTGCACTGTCACATTTTAACTTCCTATCCTCTTCAGGCTGCGGTGTCGTCTGTATTGAAGGAGAGAACTCAATCGGCCCCTATGCCAAGATCGAAGAAAACAACTTTACAACGACGCGAACGAGCCAAGGCACGATTGAGAACCCCTTCTCCTTCTCCACCACCCTCTCCGACTGTCTCGGTAAGAGTCAATTGTTTGCATAAAATTTTTTAAAAACACATAACCCTACTCACCAATTTCCTGCATTTTCAGCCTAGGGCTCCATCACCTTCACCACATCGGCCAGCCCCCTCGCCTGCTGTGTCGTCAAAGCAAAGTGAGGCCGATGTAAGCACTACCAACGCTCCAACACAGGTAACCATGATTACCCTGATCCTCTTTCTGCTGATTCCTGATTAACAAGGCTAACCTCGATCCATGTTGATATCTGCAGAACCTAGCCGATATGTTCTCCTTCGATATCGGCCAGTTCCTTGATGATGAGGATAAGGAACTACCCAGCACAGCCAGGGCACCGATTTCTGATGACTTGAAGAATCGGCTGACCGACATCGGGAATCGGCTAGAAGCCTCGCTGGAGTGTTTGGTAGAAGACTGCTCCTCCATCAGAGTCAGGGTACAAGAAATCCAAGACGAACTGCCCGAAGACCTGATGGAGATCCTTACGCCGGCCATCTTCCTGGAACAATACCGATTCAAGCTTTTCAGGGCAAAGGAAAGACTTGCAGAGCGACGGCAGCGCGAACAACTGGAATCGGCCCTGTCCGCTAGCAAAGCTCAAGTGAATGCCGATAAGACCAGGCTGGACAAGCTAGCGGTGGAGCCGATCGTGCTGAAAAATAGGCTTGAAGAACTCCGTCGCCTCGAGGCAGAGCTAGAATCGAAGCTAGCCGCTACACGCCAAGAAATCCAGGAAGTCGAAGCCGGAATAGCTGCATCACCCAAGATCATAGAAGATCAGACGGCCAAGCTCAAGGCATCGGCCAAGTACCTCGTGACCCTAAGCAAGTCACTGAAACCAATCCCAGGGACGATGGCCGATGATGCCCAGGCTATCGAAGACGTTGAGCAAATCCGTCGTAAAGCCATTGCTGCTATTGCAGACTTCATAGGGTGATGTAGCACATGTTATTTCTGTACTTATCGGCTATGCAGCCGAATTTGTTTTGATAATTCCAGCCTAATTTATTGAATCTGAAATCCTCTTACCCTTTATCGGCCATGCAGCCGAATTCGTTTTGAACATTCCAGACATATATCTCTTTAACACGAACAATCCCATTATACGCAATCTCATCAGCCCGATAGCCGAAGTCAATCGCCATACTGAAAGATCCTTGGAGATTCCCATATAAAATCCTTGAAAAATTCCAACTGAAGATTCCTCGAAAAATTCCGTTCTGAAAATTCCTGTATACAAACCTGTATATATAGATGCCCCCCAAATTTTGGAAGATAAGGGCTCATGTTCTGAAATTTGAACTAAGGGCGATAGTATTTATCGGCCATCTAGAGACGATGTTTGATTACATCGGCTGTTATCATAAATCGGCTAGAGGGCCGATCATGAGTCAATCCAGATACTGGGATAATACCGTTTCAAATATTTACCATTGAGAGCTCGTCCGTAAATCTCGCCATCTAATCCCTTGAGCAGATAGGCATTGTGAGGAACACATCGATGAATTTGAAAGGGGCCTTCCCAATTAGGCGACCATTTGCCGAATTTATTATCTCTAGAGCCAATCGGCATTATCAACTTCCACACAAGGTCTCCTTCCTCAAACGATTTGGCAACTACCTTTTATTATAATGACGGGCCACTCTATCTTTATCGCGCTTGATTTTCTCCAAGGCCCGTAATCGAACATGTGCCAAATCGTCCAATTCATCAACCATAAGATTGTGGTACTCATCGGCTGTCAAGTCGTCTTGCAAAGCAATTCTTCTTGAGCCGATGGCGGTTTCCCACGGCAGTACGGCTTCATGCCCATAGACCAGCTGATAGGGAGGCACTTGGATTGCACCATGGCAAGCCATCCGATACGCCCAAAGGGAATCGGCCAGCGTTGTATGCCATTGTCTTGGCTGTTCGTCAATTTTTCTCTTGATTAATTTGATCAAAGACTTGTTGGAAGCCTCTGCTTGCCCGTTAGCCTGCGCGTAGTAAGGGGAAGAATTGAGTAATCTGATGCCCACGCTGTCAGCAAATTGGACGAACTCATCGGACACGAAGATCGATCCCTGATCTGTAGTTATTGTCTGAGGTAACCCAAACCGATATATGATATGCTCCTTGACGAACTGAATAGCATCCTTGGAATCAACCTTTTTGAGAGGAACGGCCTCAACCCACTTTGTGAAGTAATCTGTAGCCACTAATATATACTTGTGTCCCTTACTAGATGGTGGGTTAATCTGGCCGATCATATCTATTCCCCATCCTCGAAATGGCCACGGCTTTATGATTGGATGCATAGCCGATGCCGGTGCTCTCTGAATTGCTCCAAATTTCTGACAATCCTGACATCCTTTATAATACTTGAAGCAATCTTCTAGTATGGCTGGCCAAAAGTATCCGACTCGCTTCATCAGCCATTTCATTTTATGGGCCGATTGATGGGTGCCACAAATCCCTTCATGTACTTCGCCCATAACAGTCTTAGCCTCCTCAGGACCTAGGCATTTGAGTAGGACACCATCAACCGTCCGATAATATAAGTTATCGTCCAATAAGACATAGTGTAAAACTTTATACTTCATTCTTCGTGACGCCGATTGGGAAGGGTTTCTCAAATACTCAATGATATCAAACCTCCAATCATCAGCGTGCACGAGAGCAACCTGAATTGGAATGTCTTTAGCCATCGGCCTGTATCCCGATGCCCCTTGAGCTAAATCATTGGCTTCGAAATTCTGCTTCCTGGGTATGTGCCTCATCGTTACGATCCGGAAACCGTGTAACAACTCTGTGCACTCCTCATTGTAGACTTTGAGAATATCATCTCTGCACTCATACTCCCCGGAAAGTTGATTAATTACTAGCTGTGAATCACCAATGATTTCCACGGCATCGGCCTCGACTTCTTGTAACAACTGCAAGCCTTTGAGCACCGCCTCATATTCTGCTTGATTGTTGGTATAATAAGGCTTGATAGTGAATGCGAACTCGAAACTTGCCCCCCGAGGGGAGATGATGACTAGGCCGATACCGCAACCGTGTCTGCAGACGGATCCATCGAAATATAACGTCCATGGTACAATGTCTGCATATGCAACTGAGTCATCTCTATGTTGAACGATGAAATCGGCCAGGGCTTGTCCTTTGATCGCTTTGGCCGATTCATATCGAAGATCAAACTCCGTTAAAGCAAAGATCCACTTCCCAACTCGTCCTTTCAACACAGGGGCCGATAGCATGTATTTCATCACATCGGCCTTGCTCACCACTATGCACTCGTTGGAAAGCAGGTAATGCCTCAATTTAGTACATGAAAAATATAGACAAAGGCATAATTTCTCCACTGGCGTGTACCTTGTTTCCGCATCTAACATTCTCCTGCTGAGATAAAAAATAGCTCTTTCCTTGCCGTTAACGTCTTGAACCAGGACTGAGCCGATGGATTTCTCATCGGCTGACAAGTACAATTTGAATGGGATTCCTTTCTGTGGAGGGATTAAGACCGGCGGAGAAGTTAAATATTCTTTGATGTCGTCTAGCGCTTTCTGTTGCTTGTCACCCCATATAAACTCTTCGTCGCCCTTTATCTTTAACAGCGGAGTGAATGGCTCTATACGACCCGACAAATTTGATATAAAACGCCGGACGAAGTTGATCTTGCCAAGCAGGGACTGTAACTTGGTCTTGTTTTCTGGAGGCTTGATTTTCTTGATGGCATCGATGTTCCTCTGCGTGATTTCAATCCCCCTCTCATGGACCAAGAAACCCAAAAACTGACCGGCCGATACGCCGAAGGCACATTTGTTAGGGTTCAACTTCAAACCATATTTCCTCGCCCTTTCTAGTACCTTGCGTAAATCGGCCAAGTGCATATCATGTTCCCTTGACTTTACGACGACATCGTCTATATAGACTTCAATCAGAGAGCCGATGAGATCATGGAAAATATAGTTCATAGCCCTCTGATACGTAGCCCCAGCATTCTTCAAACCAAATGTCATGACGACCCATTCATATAGGCCGATTGCCCCTGGGCACCTGAAGGCTGTCTTGTGAATATCCTCTTTAGCCATAAAGATCTGATTGTAGCCCGCGTTGCCGTCCATGAAACTGATGATCTTATGCCCAGAAGCGGCGTCAACGAGCAAATCGGCCAACGGCATAGGGTACTCATCTTTGGGCGTTGCCTTATTTAGATCTCTGAAATCGATACATACCCTTAGCTTGCCGTTCTTTTTCAATACCGGAACTATGTTGGAGACCCACTCCGCGTATCGGCAGGGCCTGATAAAGTTGGCGTCGTAAAGTCTTGTGATCTCTGCTTTTATGGCTTCGTGCATATCGGCCTTAAACCTCCGAGGAGCTTGCTTAAAAGGCCGATAGCCTTGTTTGATTGGTAGCCGATGTTCTACGATCGATCGGCTTAATCCAGGCATCTCATGGTATTCCCATGCAAAACAATCTCTGAATTCTTTCAAAAGATCTATCAAATTATTCTTATATTCCTTTGGCAAATTAGTGCTTACATACGTCGGCCTAGGCCTATCACCCATCCCTATGTCAACTTCTTCCAACTCATCGGCCGACGTGAAACCTTGTCCTAACTTGCCGTCTAACTCATCCACCGCATCATCTGTGTAGAGGTCATTATCAACGGCGGACGATGCACCTTCGCTAAAGTAACCGCTGGTCTTGATCTTCAATTGCCTCGATATCGCAATCGGTTACCTTGAGGAAATCGGCGTCCCAGACTCGCCCGGACAAGCAATCGATTCCCTCCATCTCCCAAACTGCGAGATCGGCATTGGCGACATGTACTGACCGATCGGCCTGCACGATCTCGACTTGGTCCCCTTGCCATTGCATGAGGCATTGGTGCATTGTTGAAGGGACACAGCAATTAGCATGGATCCAATCTCGTCCCAACAACAAGCTGTAGGAACCCTTTCCATCGAAGACGAAGAAGGTGGTGGGCATTGTTTTAGTGCCCACGGTGAGTTCCACGTTCAGGACCCCCTTCGCCTCGGATGCGTTGCCACCGAAGTCTTTTAATACCATATTTGTCTTAATAAGATCCTCAGGTACTTTTCCAAGCTTCCTGAAGGTTGTGTATGGCATTAAATTGACTGCTGCACCGCCATCGACCAGCATCTTCGTCATCGGCCGCCCGTTGATGAATCCTTTGATGTACAATGGCCGAAGATGTCTATAGCTGGCGTCAACTGGCTTGTCGAAGGCGGCTTGGTCCGGTGACAACCGTAGTCGGGCTGAACTTTGTTCCTCATCAGCCATCGCTTCATCGGCCGCCTGCACCCTGTATTCTGCCGGCAATATAAACACCATGTTGACCGGCGCCGATGCCGTTTTCTTCCCTTTTGGAGCTGAGCTGCCCTGAGCTGTATTGGAGGTGCCCTCATCGGCCCTGGCCACCGTGGACTTTATTCTCCATTCTTTTCTGGTCTTGGTTGGCCGATGTGGTATTTCAGCTTGTTGTTCTTGGATTTGCTCTTTCCTCCTCAGCCTCTGAACCCGCCGTTTCTGCGTCTTGGTGAATACATCACTTGGGCACCATTGGGGGTTCTGGACTTGCTCCTCATCTTCACTGTGCTGATCTTGGTGCATCGGCCCCAGCCTTTCATACACAGATTTCCGTTGCTTGGCCGGCCGATGCATTTGTCTGCTTGAGTTGCCCTGATACGAATCTTCTGTACCACTGCATGCAGGGCACTCCTGGACCGATGGCAACCTCATCCCTTCATTCCAGCAGAAGCGGAAAAACTCGCACTCCCAGTGTGGGTCGTAGGAGTTGTCTTGATCGGCTTGGTCTTGAGCTTGTTCTTCCCGCCTCCGCTGATATTTTCTGATCAATCCTTCAGAGGTCTGACGAGGTCGCTTGCCAGTCCGATGACCACCGCCATCGGCCCTGTCCGTCCGCACCATGTTGACTGGAAACGGGTGGCCTTCAATCTTCATTGGCCGCTTGGCATCATCGATCTTAATTCTGCCCTGCTCAATGGCCGATTGAATTTGTTGCCGGAAGATCTTGCATTCATTCGTATGGTGTGAATAGGAATTGTGCCACTTGCAATATCTCCTCTTCTTGATATCTTCGGCTGATGGCAATACGTGACCTACTGGCAGCTGAATCTGCTTTTCTTGCAACAGTAGGTCAAATATCTTATCGGCCTTGTTGATGTCGAAATCATATTTATCCTCTTTATCTCCTTTCTTGGCCCACTGGCAGGTTGTTGATTTCTTCATCCGGGCCCACTCGGCTAGGTCGACATCGGCGTCTTCATCGTCGGAGTCGTACTGATACACCGTGTTAACCCTTTTTGCGAACCTCTTCGCCTCCTGGAATCGCTGCTCGTGGGCCGATACGCGCTGTGCCAGCTGAGCGAGGCTGTCAAATTCCTGAGAGGAGAACCTCTCGCGTATCAGCCCTAGCAATCCCTGAAATGCCAGGTCGGCTAACTGGGAATCGGTCAGACTGAGACTATAACATCTGTTACGTATATCTCTGAATCTTTGTATGTACTCAGGGACCGATTCATCCATTCGCTGCCTGATGGCAGTCAGATCGGACAGCTTCATCTCTTGTACACCATTGTAGAAATAGCTATGAAACTGCTTCTCCAGATCTATCCATCCTCTGATGGAATTGAAGGGCAAGGAAGAGAACCATGTGAAGGCAGACCCTGATAAGGACAGAGGAAAAAACCTCACTCTCAATGCCTCGACAGCCGATGCCTCCCCGCACTGCGCTAAGAATCGGCTGACGTGCTCATATGTCGAGACATTGTCTTGTCCCAAAAACTTGGAGAAATCCGGGATCTTGTATCGGCCCGGCAATGGAACCCTGTCAAATTCCTCGGGATACGGGTGCCGATACACTGTAGAGTTTTCTTTGGGCTTCAAGCCGAATTGATCTCGCATCACTTCGGCTATCACGTCAGCCCAGTATCCTGCAGGCCGATGTGGGAGGTCCTGCTGGTAGGATTGTTGGAGGCCCTCTGCTTGGTAGTGCCTGGGGGAGTACGGTTGATAATGGTGATCCAGGTTCTGCGCGCCGTACTGCCCTGCGGTGTACTGCTGATAGCCTTGCGGCACGTTGTATGCAGCTTGAAACGGAGGACTGTTGACTGCCGGGGCTTGCGGTTGTCCGGCCGATGGCTGATGGACAGGAACTTGCTGCATAGGCTCAACCACCGGTTGCTTTCCCTTGGTCCATTGAGCGTACTGCTCCTCCGTGATGTGCTGAGGGCTTCCTCCCGCCTGCTTGGTGAGGACCAGCGGCAGGGTCGTTGTTGGTTGCGCCGATGGAGGTGGCATCGGCGCTGTCGGCTGAGCCGTGCTCAGGTCGTTCCTCAAAGTCCGATAAGCAGGGAAATTATTTTCTGGCAGGTAAATCGGGCCCTGAGGCTTGTACTGACGGATTGAACCATCCAGGATCGACTTGACCGTATTGGTCAACGTGTTCACCAGGATCCCCGACTGGTTGACCAGCGCAGAGTGAACTGCGGAGTCGATTCGGTCCTGCAACGTCGGCGCTGCAGTGTCTTCAGTTTTGACGGCTTGATCGTGCGCCGCCGCCGACGTTCCAGCTCCGTCTCCAGAACTCGGCATGACCACCTTGGACTTTTGAATCAAGGTGCCCTGCCGAGTCATGGAATACGTCTGCAGGTACATGTTCCGGAACTGCGCGACCAGATTGTCCATCTCAGCTTTTTGTTCTGCGCTAAGCTGGTCGGCGGTCACCGGAATGACGTTCTCCTCGACGATCTCGGCCTGCTTCGACATCTCGAGGTGTTCTTGTTGCTGGTGAGAAGCTTGAATCTTGACGTCCCACCGGGCGTGCCAAAAGCGTGTTGGCGCAGAATTTCGACCCGTCCAGGAACCAAACGGGTTCCGCGTTTCCACGGCGGCCTGGGAGATCTGCTTAGCTCCAGTGCAGGTCCAAATGGCTTGCCTAGTCGTAAGTAGAGCGTGCCAGTTGATTTGATCTGCAATCAACAAGAAACAAGTAAACCATGTGAGAACCGATGGCCGATCGGCCGATAGGCCGATGTCGCATCGTGGGAGCCTGACCGATAGGGCAAACCTATATCGGCTTACTTGAGGTAGTAATAAGACAGAACTAATAAAGTAGATCTAATCTCATCGGCTTAGGTTATCATATTTATAGCAAATTACTGGAATCGGCCGATGAGGGCAGCATGAAGATAAACGCACTAGCTAATACCCTAGTGCAAACCTATACAAGCCAATTAGCCAATATAAATATACCAATCACAGAGAGATCCTGAGGATATCTGGTAGTCAATGTATTTATATTTACCAATCCGCATGCATAAGTGGCAAACACATGCAAGAACATAAAATAATCACATGTATTAGGTAAGACCGGCTAAAACCCCGGTACTATCCTTAATTACAATCGAAAACAGGCTTTGTGTTAGATCTCAAAACAGGACTAAGGTCGATAGCAACTCAAAGTGTGAATCGAGACCTAACGCAAAGAAAATCAAGTCGTCGATCGCTTTTGGGGATGACAGATGCATTGAATAATCTAGCCAAGCATGCAAATTAAACCATCGTCGGCAGTAAACCCTAAAGCAAGTAAACCGCCGGCAAGGCTTAATCAAGACACCCGTCAAAACTATCCAAGACATGATAATCGACGATCACATCATCGAGGCTTGGCGTGTCTAAAACGACACGCTAGCCCCGACGATGTAGATCGTCGGGGACGAGTTCTTACCTCTGCTCTGAGAAAGCAAGAACTCGTTGAAGGAGACCTCTTGCAAGGGTTGGCGATGCGCCGAAAGTAGATTGAACTGGTTTTTGTGATTGATTTCGAGAGAGTTTACATGTACAAACTATCGGGATATTTATACCCGAGGTTACAACAGAACCCTTGTAAGACACGATCTTATCTACAACTAACAAACAAGTCTTTGCTGCAGACTCTAACCACAGATTAGATCTAACCTACCTAATTTACAGGATACAATTGCCTAAAACCGAGCTTTATCTCTATTTGGCAACTTCCTTGAAGCTTACTTCGAGCCCAGACCAAGCCCACGTTGATACTGTCAACTCACAACCCGTATCGGCCCATGACCAAACCAAATCCGTACCGGCCGATATGCCCTTTATAGCAACACTCCCCAAGTCCGATACGGTTACCGGGTCCGATACGAAGCCTGGTCCGATTTCAACTCAATCCTTCCTCTCTGCTTCGGTTTCCTCTTTCCTTTCCAAGTCGATTACCAAAATCCGTCGTTAACAACCCTTCAATGATGCTTCCCTCCAGTTTTGCTCTATTTCGAACGTACGACTTAAGAACTCTCATATACCTCTCAAACGGATACATCTCCCTTAGAACAGCTGGACCACATAGTTTTGTTTGCTTCACTAGATGAACGGGGAGATGAACCATGATATCAAAGAAAGATAGTGGAAAATACATCTCCAAGTGACACAGGGTATTAACAATATCAGCCTGCATCTTATCTAGATCTTCGGGATCTATAATCTTCTGACCAATTGCATTGAAGAAAGCACAGAGCCGTTGGATCGTGTGACGGATTTTGGGTAGTAGAATGCCTCTGATAGCAACTGGCAAGATCTGTGTGATTAGCACGTGGTAATCGTGAGACTTCATTCCAACCAGTTTTAGATCCTCCAATTTAACGTACTTACTGATCCTTGCTGAATAGCCCGAAGGAACCTTAATATCAGCCAGGCATGATAGCATTGCGATCTTCTCATCCTTTGACAATGTGTGGCAAGCTGGTGGGAGGTACACTCTTCCTGTCTCTTCATCCGTAACAGGCTGAAGCTCACTGCGAATATTCAATTCTTGCAGATCTAGGCGAGCATTCAACCCGTCCTTTGTCTTTCCAGGCATATTAAGCAGTAGCCCGAGCAAACTATCGCAGCAGTTCTTCTCTACGTGCATTAGATCAATGCAACGCTGGACCTCAAGGTCTTTCCAGTATGGTAGCCGCCAAAATTTGGATTTTTTCTTCCACATACCCTTATCATTTGCCTTGCCACATTTTCTTTTCTTCCCAAACTCATTAGTTATGTCTTTGACCATGTCGTGGACTTCGTCTCCAGACAAATCCTTCGGAGCAGTTCCAAGTTCTCTCCGACCGTTGAAAATTTTCTTCTTTCTTCTAAAGGCGTGGCGTAGCGGGAGCATTCTCCTATGACCCATGTAAACCACCCCGCTTTGACTTCTTTCCCTCCCCCGCACTTTTCTTTCGCTTGTATCGAGAAGCCTTGCATACAGGACAAGCATCTAGGTCCGTATATTGCTTGTGGTACAATATGCAGTCGTTTGGACAAGCGTGAATTCTACGGACCTCTAACCCCAGGGGACACAGAACCTACTTTGCTTCATATGTCATCTCGGGCAATGTGTTCTCTTCAGGAAGCATGGCCTTCAATATTCCCAAAAGTTTCGTAAAACTATTGTCTGTCCATCCACTACTTGCCTTCAGCTTCATTAGGTCCAAGGTAGCTGACAATTTGGTATGCTTTGCCTTGCATCCGGCGTATAAAGGTGTCTCGGAGTCACTGACCAACCTGTTGAACTTCATGGAATCTCTCTCGTTGTGAGCTTGCTCCTCAACGTCACGTAACATCTCTTGCAGCATATCAGGATCCACATCAACCATTTCACCGCCCAGTGAAGATGGTATAAACATGTCATGCTCATCTTCATCTTCATGATTGTCTGCACCACTTCTGTCTGCAGCTGCACCACTACCCGATTCTTGCTCTCCATGCTTCACCCAACATGTGTAGCCCTTCATGAATCCCCGTTGTATCAAGTGAGAGTGTACCTCCTCTCCGCTAAACATAATATCATTCTTGCAATCTCTACATGGACAACACATGTATTTGTTATTTCTTCTTCTCCTATCCTCCTCTGCAACGTTCATAAAACTTAAAACGTCATCTCTATACTCCTTGCAATGACGTTTCAAAGTTGTCGCATTCATCCAACTTTGATCCATCGCTACAAAATTTAATAAAATATTAGTTAACATGCTACTAAATTTAAAAAATTATTACTACCTTTTTACCTATTTCTAAGATTTTTCTGTTTTTCTTTGGAAAAAAATAACAAAAATTCGCCCCCTTCAACCTCCCACCAAAATAGTGAATAGTGGGATAACTTCAGACAACAGTCGGATGGTCTCTTTATAGTGTGCAAAATATATCTCAATCGGGCCAATGAATCGATATCTCTAACGGGCGCACAGTTATCTCTAACGGGCATCAATAAAAGCCCGACACAGATATGAGTCATCGGTGACGGGCTTTAAAGCCATCTCAATCGGGCCATCTTTGGAGCCCGTCACCAATGACCCTTATCTCTGACGAGCTCTGTAGATGGGCTCGATTGAGATATGCTAGGTCATCTCAATTGGGCCTAAATCTGTGCCCGTCACAGATGAGTGTCATCGGTGACGGGCTATATGTACTTGGGCTTAGAGTATGACTGTACGAGTACATCTACAACGGTGTAAATTTAGACCCAATTGAGATAACTTCGTTCTGACGGCCCAAGTAGTCCAGGCATAATTGAGCCCGTCACAGATAATAGGATCTGTACTGGTGAATGGCTACATTGTCCCATCCTTGTAGTAGATTGCCAACAGATGCCACAATAGCAACGAGCACTGCATTAGTCGTCGAGCCATCCGCTACAAAGTCAAACAATAAAAGATAAGATTTTCTTGAAGATAAGATATATTTACTTGTAATAAAGAGGCTCTCCTATAGACTTCCTGTTAATATACAAAGTTAATCTGATACCTCTGAATAATTGATGAAAAAGAGAAAAGATAAGATAAGAGGAGGCTGCACGGGCTTCCTTGGCCTTGGGCCAAAGTAATCTAGCGTTCAGCACCAGTAGCAGTTGGCCGGCCCATCTAACAAGCAGCAGTGTTTGCAACAACAGTCAGCACGGCAGCATTTCCCAACACGCACAGTCCGCACGGAAAACGAAATAATCCATTAGCACGTAATTAATTAAGTATTAGCTAATTTTTTTTAAAAAAATGAATTAATTTGATTTTTTAAGCAACTTTTGTATAAAAACTTTTTGCAAAAAATACATCGTTTAGGAGTTTGAAAAACGTGCGCGTAAAAAAACCATGTGCGCGCGGGGAAGTAACGCTCCCGAAAGCAGCCTAGCAGTGGCAGGCTGGCAGCTACAAGCTAGTAGTGCATCACCACAGTAGCGGGCAGTGCAAGCCAGCAGCAAGAAGGCGTCGTTCGGATTAAGCTGGGTTTTTTTAGCACGCAAAACGAGTCATTAACACAAGACTAATAGAGTACTTACTGTTAAATTTGAAAATAAAATTATTTGACTTTTTAAAAAATCTTATATACAAAGTTTTTTAAAAAAACATTTTGTTTAAGCATGCTTAGTGAAAACGAGATAGCAGCCAAACCAAGAAGTTGATTCAAACTCAGCTATTCGGAACGGATACCTTCTAATTTTTTTTATAAGCATGTTTTTCAAACTATCATCAAATGGTACGTTTGTGCAAAGTTTTCTTTATAAAAGTTTTTTATAAAAATAAATAAATCTATTTTTTAAATTTATTATAATTAGTACTTGATTAATTATATTAATTATATGTTAATGACTTATTCCGTCTCGTGAGCCGTCAAAAGTCCCAGCATTACAGTTGGTTCGAAAAAACTGAGTCTCACATCGGGAGTTAAGAGGTTAGGAGTAGTCGTTATACAATAGAAGCCCGATCGATGCTGTAAGACGGGTTCAAACTTTTTGCCAAAGATAAGACGAAAATGTAAAGAGTTATAGAATAGGTGTGGTACAACAAATTGAGATGGGTATAGAATCTTTTCAGAGCCAAGGCTCTAGATTTAAAACGCTAAAAATTCTAACATTAATACTGAGAAAATAATAAAATTTTCACAGGACATTCAAAATTTGTGTAATTGGTTAGAGGACATCGCAAAATCGTGTCACTATTGAGGGACACCACAAAAATGGTGTAATTGACTGTAGAACATGGGAGACATTATTTTATTATATTTGATGCAAATGGAGAGAGAAAAATCGTGAAAAGTACAAATGTGCCTCTAGGCACTGTTCTTCTTCCTGCTTCAGCTCGATACTGAGCAGCAAAGGGGATGTGTTTGGGGGTCGGGGTAGGGGACAAAGTGGCGGCAGGTCGATGCAGCGACTGGCGTCCGCCTTCACCAAGGCGCTCGCGCTGCGCTTCATCCTGCCGTGCGATGGCGTGTGCCGCTCCCTCCATCTCACTCAGGCCCCGTCGCCGACAGCCGTCCCCGCAGCACGCCAGGGGTTCCGTGCGATGTGCCCCTTCGTCTGGCTCGCCGCCGCCGCGGCCAACCTGTCCATCGCCGAGGTGATGGAGACCGAGTGGGGCGTCGTCCATGTCGTTGACCTCGGCGGCAGCGCTGACGCCAACCAGTGGGTGGAGCTCGTCCGCCTCCTCGCCGTGCAACCCGATAGCCCGCCCTACCTGCTCCGCCTGACCGTCATGAGCGAGGCGGAGGACTTCCTCTCAGCCGCTGCAGCGTACGTCGCTGCAGAGGCCCAGCGCCTTGACGTCAACTTGCAGTTCCACCCGATGCAATCCAGCGTCGAGGCGCTCTACGGCATCGGAGCAGCCCGCCTTGACGTCATCGTTGGCCAAGCCCTCGCCGTCATCGCCACCCTCCAGATCCACCGCCTCCTCGCCTTCCCCGACGACGACGGGATCGGCAAGAGGCCGGTGGCAGAGCAATCCGGGTCCCGCCAGCATATGATGACGACGGCGATGAAGACGAACGTGCTCCTCCGCACCATCTGTGACCTGTCCCCGAAGCTGGTGGTCCTGACAGAGCATGAGGCCGACCACAACGTCCCATCTCATCGCCGCCGATTTTCAATGGGGATCGGGTGGAGAAAGAGCAGACAGGGACAAATTTATCCTTTTTAAATTTCTCTCTCCATGTTTTTTTCAATATTATAAAATAATGTCTTCGGTGTCCTATAGTCAATTACATCATTTTTGTGGTGTCCCTCAGCAGTAACACGATTTTACGGTGTCCTCCAACCAATTACACAAATTTTAGATGTCTGTTGCAAATTTTGCCAACATAGAATATTCACGTTAATTACAGAACAGGGTAACATCTCACACGTCAATTCATACGCAATATTATAATGGATGTGTGCTGGATCAAACAGGCAATAGATACATAATTTTAGTTTCAGCTTGATATGGAAGTGTGGATACAATATACCCAAATCAAATACTAGTAAGTTCTTTCATGTTGGACAAATCTACCAAGGAAAGTATAATGGATTGTTCCATTCTAGCAATAGACGAATCTTACTTGCCATTGATTTATGCAATTAAATAAACACAAACAAACATTTTTTTATTTTGTGTTATGCATATATATATGATTCCTAACGGAAGCATTGTTTTGCACTAAAATAATTCCTCACAGTAATTTCTCATCCTTTCAATGATAAAAATAAAAATACATTAATTAAACTAACAAAAATTTCTAAAATGAAGTGTATATGTATTTTATTTTTTTAATAAATATATGCATTTTCTGACAACACTAACCGGTGTGGATGCACGGATCTATGACTAATTTTTACTAGTAAAGAAACCCCCCTGTTTTTGAAGTGGTGCCGGTAAATTTGGTATATCTACCTATTGCCATATCTCCCAGGACCTAAATAAGAAACGTAAAATCACTCTTCTAACCTTGTTAGTAAAGTTCTAACCTGTTCTTGTCGAAAGTTTCAGTCTTGATTCGGAGAAAACGGAAGAGCCTAAGCTGATCGACGAGAACGGAGAGTTAATATATTGTTGCCTCATGTTCTTTCGAGCACCGACATTCGCTGCATAACCTCGTAAAGAAAAATGAATCAAATACAACATGCCTGCCAATTATATTTTATGGAAGTACAAAAATAATAATGGTTTAGCCCTATTTATCCATCCTCACCGGCCAGGAACCAAACATAACAAAATTAAGGCAACAAAAAGAGGATAACAATACCAGGAGAAGAAGAAGCGTTGGAGGCTAGCAGGGTTTAACCAAAACCACATGCGAAACCGTCAGTTTCTTCCTACGCATTTCTTCCCGCTGCCCCGTTTCAATCTCAACCATCAGTTTTGCTGTAATTTGTAGGATGGAGATTAGCTGAGGCGTGGTCAACGTCGGTGCAGCACCAGTGCACCACACGTCGACGTCGCTCTCTCCTCCCTCCAATGCCAGAAGCAGGTACACGCTTACAGTAGCAAAGAGGCAAGGAAACACTATTAATGAAGTTATTTGAGTAGAGGCCAAGACGTTATTTGAGTAATTCTTTGCGATAGTTTCGCGCGTGGACTGATTTACCTTGGCCTTGACGGCTGTAGACGCCCAGTCCATGGTGACCACTATATCCGGATCATAATAACGCCCACACAACCTCTATCGCTCGTTTCTGAGCCACACGACTGAAAGAGAATTCCACTTGAGTACCGCCCCGCGCGCGATGTCCACCACTGCTAATAACGTGATAGGCGAACGGTAAAAACAGCGATAACCATGCATCTTCTCTCCACGCAACGGCTGCTCCTCCCGATCCCATGCGGCGCCAGCTATCGCGCGACATCCGCGGGGATCAAGCCCTCCCCGCTTGGACTACGCCAATTCACCAAGTCATCGTTGGCCCTGCATGCAGTCTCGCCCGCCACCGTTGCAACCGACGGGTCCTCCACCGCCGCGCAGCCAGGTTAGTTACCTAGCTAGCTAGCTTGCTGGTGTGGTCGTATCGGATTAGTAACAGAATTTGTTGTGATCAAGTTTACTTGGATGATGAACTGAATTCGCGTGGCTATGTGCGGGTGTGCGCGCAGATAGTTGGGCAGAGTTCGCGTCGCGGGTGTCCGGCGAGTGGGACGGATTTGGAGCTGAGTTCACGGCGGCCGGCGACGCCGTGGAGCTCCCGGAGAACGTGGTGCCGGAGGCCTACCGCGACTGGGGCGTGCAGGTGTTCGACTGGCAGACGCAGTGCCCAACGCTCGCCGACCCGGCCGCGCCGTGCGACCTCCGCTACAGGCTCGTCCGCCTGCTCCCCACCGTCGGCTGCGAGGCCGACGCCGCCACCGTCCACACCTCGCACCAGCGCCACGCCTCCTCCGCCTCCGCGTTCGCCTACTCCGCCGCCGGCTCGTACGTCGCCGCATGGCCCAAGGGCCCCGCGCCGGTGCTCGAGGTGGAGCACTGCGTCGTGCACCCGGACAACCGGGAGGTGAGGGTCCGCCTCGTGCAGACGGTGGCGCTCGCCAAGGAGGCGCGGCTCCGCGGCGTCAAGGTGTTCTCCGAGCAGTGGTACGGCCCCTACCGGAACGGCGACCAGCTCGGCGGCTGCGCCCTCCGCGAGGCCGCGTTCGCCGCCGGAGAGAAGCTCGCCGCCTCCGACGTGACCGGACAGTGGCAGAGCGACGCCGCCTCGGCCGCGAGGTTCTCCGACGAGCTGGACCCCGAGACGGTGAGCATTTCTCCACGCACCATTGCTGCATACAGCATCAAGTGCTTACTGCTTAGTATGAACAACACTTCGTGATGTGACGGCACAACAGGGCAAGTTCGCCGGGTTGACGCCTGATGAGCCCAGGGAGAGATTGAGCAGAGACGATGGCGATGGAATCGTGACGCTGCCGAAGCAGCTGTGGAGCTTGTTCAAGGAGAAGGGCGACGACGAGTTCGTGTGCGAGGTAGGGTGGGTGCTGGGCCATGGCAGCGCCTTAACGTCGAGGTGTGTTCTCTCCAGAGATGGAGATGTCAAGGCAAGTCTCTCTTTTTCTTCCTTCTGGGCTCTCCTCAGGTTTCAGGCTTTCTTCAGAGTACACAACCAAGAAATGAAATACTTTCTCCGTAAACCAAGAAATGAAATACTTTCTCCGTAAACCAAGAAATGAAATACTTTCTCCGTACTATAATACAGTAACCTAGTTAGTTTGTTCAGATTTGTAGTACTAATTTTATACTAGATTACTATATTATAGGACAAAGAAAATATGTTGAAAGCAGAGTTTGGTTTTGTTTGCAGGAGATAGTCATTGCACGCCAGTCGCGAGTGTCGGAGGGAACATGATCAGGATATTGTCAGGTTTGATGATTCTTATGTACAATAGAATTACAGCCATACAAGAATGTCTTACACGCCCGGGTGTATACCAATCAAACTGCCCTTCCCAAAGGAGTATACATGAGTACATATACTGACGCTGTTGTCTGCATGATATAGCAAAAAGTACTGCAGCACGCGGTTTTCTGAATTTCTAGGGACACGGTGTAGTTTCTCCAGGTTTTGCAAATTGCAACTTGGCTCAAACTTGACGTCGCCGCCTCCTATTCTGGTTTGAGCACTTCACCTTCACCCACGGTCTTTTTGGTAGCCGAATTGCAATTCGATTCATCCGCCGGAGGCAGCTTGATCTTAACGTACCGGCTCATCTGTTGCTTCGGCTGCCTGACACTGCAGAACAAAGCAGAGTAACAATTGCAGATTACTGCTGCAGAATAAAACAGAGTAGTAGCAAGAGCAGCAGAGTAGCGTCTAGTTTTTGCTCATGGGCCAACAGAACGACGACCACGGTTTGTGACTGTCAACGAACACAAACGTCCAACTGGTACAAAAGGTGGCTGGTAGTACATCTCAATCTCATATGACATGGAAATGGAATATTATAATCTTTTTTAGAGGTTAGAGGAACGCAAGCATTGAGATTAGAGTTACACAAACATGACGACTTTCATTGCGTTATACAGGTAGTTGAAAGAACAACCAACAAAACGAATGCACCTCTTTTGTTTTTTTTAATTGCTAGCCGGCCTTGCAACTACATCAACCAATATACCACCACTATATGCTCATGCTATTGTCTCCATAGAGACTACGCTACTTATCAACTCACACTTGCTTGGAATAAATACCAACTAAATGAATTGACTTGCTCTCTTCTCATACAAGTCACAAACCCGAATTGGGTAGTGAAGAATGAATGGACAAGAGAAGAGAACAAAATCTATACATCTGTGCATCAATGTACTTGAGGTGCGTCTCTTAATGCTACATTCAAACTGCTTTCCATTGTTTGCCACCCTAGTCCAACGTTGTTGCCTTGCATCATGGCTACAAATTCGGCGTAGTCAATTTGGCCGTCCTGAAAAACAATGACAAGACCAGTTCATTAGATTCAGCTCGAGAAAGATTTTCAGGGTTGACTACAATCAAAACCATCGCCTTCTTTTTTCAGTTACAATACTATCCCTGGAAAAAATTTACATGCTAATGTTAAGTTCTAAAGCATGAGGACTAGGAGTCTTGGAAATTAACCCAGGACAAATGGATCTGTAGAACAGACTGCCCTCAACCGTGTACATATGTTATCGTTTTGTTGTTGAACAAGTTTGGTGTTAGGTGTGACGCTGACAGATGCCAGTAACACCAAATAAATAATTTTATAGGGAAATGTCACTGGGATTAAGAAATCTCAATACAGTGGTTACAAAAGTCAATAGTCATTAAAAAAGAAATCTTGGATATTGTAGAGTGAAATCAACTTACATTGTTTTGATCAACCTCTGAAATAATCTCTTCAAGGAAAGAATCCTCCATGTTATGTTCTCCACAAGCTCGTTGAAGCTTGTCAACTGTGATATAACCACTTCCATCTTTGTCAAAATATGTAAAAGCTGCCATCAGGTGCTCTTCACGTTCTATCTTGTTAAGAGGTAGAGTTGCAGCAACAAATTCTTCATAATGGATTGTTACATTGTTGTCGTTGTGTGCCTGAAGAAGTTTCAGAGTTTAAATCAAGATCTCAAAGAAAGCAAGAACCATCTAACGAACAATTTGTGGTTGCAAAATGCACCTACTTACCGCTTCCATTATATCACTAATCTCTGTATCCTTAAATTCAGCGCCAAATCTTCTTAAACCTTCTCTAAGCTCGCTGAAAGTGATTACACCTCTATTCTTTGTGTCCACTGCCTTGAACATTTCTCTTAACCCAGCAATCTCCTCCTCTGAAAGACGCTCAGCTATCACCTGGAAGCACATAAAATGTCAGAAAAAAGAAATGGCATATGGTTGATAGTTGTAGCCAGCAGTAGGACATGCAATGAAATAGTGCAACAGGCTGAATTGCAGCATGTTAATGCGCATACCACATAACTGAATATCACAACCTAAAAACTTGTTTGCATATTGCAACAAAATCAGATGATCAGCCTAGAGCAGATCTCAAAGTTGACATTTACCAAAATTAACTTATTTTACTATCGTAAGGATCCAAAGAATGACAATATGGCATGGCATGCGAAGGGATTATAGTGAAGGCCAATCGGGGATACTCGATTAAGATGATATGATAGCAAATATCATAGCAGCAACATGGAAGCATGCAAGTATATGAAGCACTCACTCTCAAAGCCAACTTCTTTAACTTGTTCATTGCAGAGAATTGTTTGAGCCGAGAGATGACACTGGGATCCAGAGCTTGATCAGTGGCAACTCCATTTTCACAGATCCAAGGATGTCCTGACATTAAGATATATATATCAGTCAACATATCAAAAGGTTTGTAGCTATTAAATAATTAGTGAAAACTAAAACCATGCGCCAAACTATGTTATGAACAAAATGCAGAGCTACTCGCAATGAAACAAAAGGGGAACTAATTTAGGTGAAGAAATAGGTCAAAATACTTACTTAGCACTTCATGGGCCTTCAAACGCTCTGAAGGACAATGAGAGAGCATTTTTCTTATAAGATCCTTTGCACTGTCAGATATCTTTGGCCATGGATCAGATTGAAAATCAATGTGACCCTTCAGAACTGCATCAAATATTCCTTGTTGTGTCTCTGGAAAAGGATAGGATGTGATCAGCTTTGCAATTCCAGAAAGATATTAGATTCAAATTTAACACCTGAGAATTTAGATAACCCACCTGCCCAAAATGGTGGCACTCCACTCAGCAAAACGTAAAGTATCACTCCAGCTGACCACACATCAGATTCTGGTCCATAACGTTTGTGCAATACCTCAGGAGCAACATAATATGGACTCCCAACCAGCTCAGTGAAAACCTGACCTGCAAATTGTAAAACGCCAAATTTAAGTAAAGATAAAAGTCAAAAACTAATTTGTAAATCCACAACACTTCACACATGAGCTGACACATACATTGCAAGAACTGTCAAGGAAGATGAATAAGATGGATAAACAACATAATATAGCTAGGATGGTCTTAATTCTGGTGGCAAGCAAATAATATCCACAGATTATAAAGCAAAGCAGACATACACACATTATGTGTTGATCTGTTACTCTCTAAAAATAAAAATAAACCACTACAAGTGCATTAAAATGTGACATATACCTGGTTTGAAGAACACGGATAGACCAAAATCTATTGCCTTTATTGACAGATCATCATCTTTATCCAAAAGGAGGAAATTTTCTGGCTTAAGATCACGGTGCATCACCCCGAGTGAATGGCACATAGCCACAATGCTGACAATTATTCTTATAAGCTCTGCAGCCTTCCGCTCGCTGTAATGTCCCTTCTCCTGAATTCTGTCAAAGAGCTCCCCACCAGCGCAGAGCTCCATCACAATGTGCACCGCTTGCCCATCCTCATAGACATCCTTGATTGCAACAACATTCTTGTGGCCCGACAAATGGTGCATTATCTGAATCTCACGGCGCACATCTTCGACATCCTGCTTGGTGATGAGCTTGCGCTTTGGGATGGTCTTGCAAGCATACTCACACCCTGTATTGATCTCGGTACAGAGGTAAGTTGTGCCAAACTGGCCCTGACCAAGCTTCCGACCAAGGATATAATGCTCCCTTAGGTCTGCTGTCTTCCGACCAAGGACATTGATAGACGTAGGATCCAACCCCCGCCTGAGAATACTAGCAGCAGTAGGCTTGAAGTTGTTCACCTCAGGCCAAGTATCATCAAACTTCTTCAAGTCCAAGTAGCTATCCTCCTGAACGTACCCATCAGCGTACCTAGATACGGCATGCTCCCTTGGGAACCGATTGTGGTAATCACTCCCAAGAGTCCCGTTCTGGCACTGATTTCCCATTCCAAGAACTCCTTATGCAAACCAATTCCAAAGTTCCCAGCCTCGAAATAATTGTATCCTTCCTAGGGATGCAGATTTCCACTTATATAGCCGTACTGCTACGCGCAAATCCGGACAATTGGAAGAGTTCCTCGCTAAGGCAGCCCTTGCTTGGCTTCCTGGGTGTGAGGAAATCCTCAACCTGACATTTTTCACAACAAAGACTTGATCAGCAACCCATACTTGTTACTACACGGCAAGGAAAAACAGCGGAAAATTTTAAACTTAGCCAAGGGAGGAAGTGGAAACCTCTGGGATGGCAAGAAATTCCTTCCAAAGGCGGCTCCTTTGGTCGTCCACCGGAAGGAGGAAATCTCCGGCCTGAGGGGCTTCCACCACCAGACTTGACCACCAAAACCACCCAAACTTTTGCTCTCCACTACACGAAATCTACTAGAACCCACCCTAAATACGAGATTTCCCAGCTTCTTCTCGAGCCAGGCGAGCGAACACCGAAACCCTCAGAACTGGAAGAGTTCCTCCCAAAGGCAGCTCCTCCAAAAAGCTTCCTCCGGCAGGAAATCCCCAATCTGAGGGTTTCTAATGCTAAGATCCAAGCTCCGCAGCCAGCAACAAGCAAATCCAGCCACAAATCGATCCAGACAAAAAGCCGAAACACGCGAGAAACGCCTAACCGGTCACCCACAAGCCAAATCTAGGCCAAAAAACACGAAATCTGCGCCGGAAGAAACGAAATCGAGCGCGGAATCGCGCCCGCCACAGCAACAGGCTCAGGATGGACCTTACGAGACCGCGCGCGCTCGATCGGAGCAAGGACACGGCCGGATCGAGCCTAGGGACCGGGCTCGAAATCCGAGCTTCTTCAAGGGCTAAACTGCAAAATCGATAGGATGAAAAAAATAGAGCGGAGAGAAGAGCAGAGCAGGAGGGGGAAGCGCGCCTTTTATAGCCCGGGACGCCTTGGTTAGGTGCGACTCGCCTGTGGGGGACAGTTTTTTGCGGTTGGGCCCCCGGATTCCTGGAGTATTACACACCGACAGAAAACCACCCCTGGTTTTTTGGTTGGTGGTGTCTCGCAGCAGAAGCGGTTTGGGGAATTGAGAGACGATGGATTTATTCAGAGTCAAAAACGATTTGCATTGGCTTGGCTTCTAGCAGGAGCTGCTGTTTATATATACATATACTCCGAGTCCGATCCAAATTCAGTTCAGACTAATTCACTGACAACTACAGATATTAGTTTTGTAATACTACTAGTAAATGATTTCGGTTTGTTTCTCCAGTACAAATCGAAGTTAGACTGTCTTTCCTCCGCTGGAGATTTGTTAGGTTAATTTTAGGTGTTCCCTGATTGGTCAGAGTTCAGCTGGTTGTGTATGAAATTCTGTGGAACGTTTTGAAATATAAATTTCGTAAACATTGGGAGAGCGGCAGCAAGCATATTCTCTCCTGCAAATTCGAATATGTTACTTCCAAAAAAAAAGGGATAAAGTGCAGAAAATTGGTAAAAGAATCGTTGGCTTTGAAGATAATGTTCCCCATTTACTAAAAAAATACTATTAATATGTACTGGAATTACAGATGTCGTCGACCACAATATCGAGTAAGGTTGCGACGCAATTATTATCTCTCTTCAGGATTAGATTCTAATTTGCACTAACCCTAAGGTGTAACATGGGAACATATCCTCAGCCGTCCTGCAATGCAAATACAGTAGCAAGGCCTTACCTAATAAGACCAAGAAACAAAAGGGAAATGGAGCCCCATTGGAAGCCAGCCCAGACACAGACAGGGACGCCCTACCATTGCAGGGGGCACACATGTCATGCTGAATTTCTCAGGTAGGCTATGTGCAAGTGCTGGTTTCTGAAGAAATGCCTGTTGCGTCTTGAGAAATCAACCTGCGGGGTCGGTGCCGTTTGTGTATAGAAACTTGGAGTGTCTTCGGCTCAAACGCAATAAGAAAAGGCAGAAAGCCTTTGACCTGAAGCCTTCTCAGCCACATGAAAATTAGCAACAGTTTAATCTGCTTTCTTGCGATGGGTTTATTTGGCCGGTGTCGTGTGCCTCAAATAGGGTGAAGTGGTGAGTCAGAGCCACATGGTTTGATTGCATAGGACACATCCCCATGGAAAATTAGGTGGGGCTGGCTATCTGTAGAAGACACTGAATTTCAGGTTAGAGCAAAGATCAGGTACTACTAGAAGTCTACAGGTTTTTCAGGTTCAGATAAGAATGGATTTTGTTTCTGATGAAATTCAGAGGGTAGTAGCAGGCCATGACCCATGAGAATGGCAAAGAGCTACTCCTTTAGAAACAGGAGAATGTAACTTGAGCTTATAATAAGATTGATTACTCCTTGCCACTTTTGAAGGTTCTCAGTGGAAGCTTTTGCTCTTGTGGCTAGTGCTGTATGATTGCGTGGGCGACAATCATATCTACAATGACGCAAATGGTTATCTTCTGCTATGAAATGGAGATTAACTCCCAGCATAAATGAGTAGTGAATTATTGCTGCGAAATAATTAGAGACGCTTTTCTTTGGTTGATTACAACCATCGCAGTTTCAACTATACGTGCCACTCTGACAACAACACAGCTCGATTATGACACTGTCACTACCGTATATCCAGGTGGAGGAAACGAGCAGAGTAGGAGGAAGGGTTCAGATAATAGATCATTCAGGACTTGGTAATGATACAATTAGTATATGATCAATCATCGCAGGGAGGAGTTAATACTGTCACATTCGATCATTCCATTATTGGCCTCTTGCCGATGACCTTTTTAATCTGAACTTTGAAGTAAATGCAGTAGTAGTTCATCGTCTCAGCATCGATCCAATCCAATCCATCCTATTGCAGCATGTATGGATGCATCGGTTGATAAAAAGCCAAAAGCAACCATACTAATCAAGTACTGACAGTGCAATGCCCTGCTCAATAATACTAGGATAATACTACATACTGTTTCCACTTTACTACCAATTGCTTGAGAAGTTGAAATGCTATTACTGCGTGGCACGATCGAGAAAACGAGAGGTTCGATCAGGTCGTCGCCGTTTGCAAAGTTCAGTTCGCTCGATCTACATATCGGTTCTGACGAATAGCGTCGATCTACCCAACCATACGTACTGTCTGATTATTGCATCGAGTTAATTACTCGTCGCGGTCAGTAACTCAAATTATGCAGTGAATTATATGCAGCCGTCGTGGTCAGAGCGATCAGATCAGCAGTTGCTGTGTTGCTAGCCTTGCCAAGCTAGCAATCACCATCTGTTGAAAAGGAAGGAGCAATTGACAAGTCGCTCTTGAAGCCACAGTGACCGCGAGCTCAAAGCCTTGAGAAGCCAGCATCTCAAACTCTCTCCGATTACGTAATTTCTGAAATAACCACGAGTTATATTGGGTGCAGAATTCAGATTAATAGATTATCCCAGATGATAGGTGAAAGTGGGTATCAGATCGACGCCGGACAAGAAGAATTTGGAGCAAACAATTGGTCCAAAAAAAAAAGTGCAGTGCGTGATCGATATTGAAAGCTTGGAACTTTGAAAGACGTACATAGGTGAGACTTCTTGGCGATAAATACAAACGCTGCCTTGGAAATTTAGGATCACCATGTTCATTGTCTAGACAGAGTTAATTATACACGCGTTGAAATTGGAAAGGCATGCCTGGAACTTAAAGTTGGTTTTATCCACAGAGATGCTTCCCTCATTATGTGTCTTATAATATTACTTATATTTCCATTGATCTATATTCTTTTATCCATGGAAGAAATATCAACCGTTGTTCGCTTGAAAGCTGAAACACATGGAATCTCCTTCTTTGTTTTTTGTTTCGAAAGGAACCAAGCTAGAATCTTTTTCACTTTTAGTACAGATAACTATCCCCAGATAGTTCTTCGCGATGAATAAAACAAACAAATAAATAATAAGCACTAAACTCCATTTCCATTCTTAAACCTTTAATGGAGATCTCCCTCGACGATGAATGAATTATGGCAAAATCATAGAAAATCAGTAGTCTTTCTTATATACTCCTTTTTTGTTTTAAAATAATAACTGGAGGTGGGCATTATTCACTCTCACTTTAACTATTTTCCTTTTTGCAAAATATTTATAAACACGGGAAAATGGTGCTTTGTTCATAAAGTGTTATTTCCTAAATATAAATATAAACCTCCTGTTCACTTTTGATCTAACTATTTAAAAGTAACTAGATGGTCAAATTTCAAATTGTCGGTTGTTTGAAAATGGAGGGAGTAAAAAATAATGATATTGACAAAAAGAGGTACATACTCTCTCCGGTTTCTATAACTCTTTACATTTCTTAAAAAGATTGAAATTAAACTATTATAACTGTGATTATCAATAATTTTTAAAATACTTAGTTTAAAAATACTAAAACACGATGTATAGACTAATTAATCTTTACATAATATTTTAGTAAAAGTAATATTTAAAGAAAATTATAGTCAAACATATGTATTGAAAATCGTGCCGTTGTTGAAAATGTTAAGGATTATGAAATCAGAAACCATGTCGTTGTAAAGGCGTTAAAAATTATGAAATCGGTGGGAGTTATAACTAGTAGAAGTAGTAGCTTGAACGGTGTTAGCATTAACAAGCCATGGGAGTCATGGGACACCATCACGCCACAGTACATGGAGTAGCAGCCAACGGCACATCACTAGTCTGAAAACTCGCCGACAGAGCGAGGTCGCGAGGAAGCAACAAACGAGAAGCGGATAGCCCTATCCGGTTGGCTGGCCCCTGGGGGCGTTTCCTGTGGGACGTTACGCCGCACAAGCACTAGGATTTTGCTTTGGGTGTGGGCGACGCGTTGCACGGCCACCGCCGCATCACGGGTCGCTTTCCGCGTGGCCCCCTTTGCCTTTCCCCCGATCCCGCGCGGAGGGGCAGCCGCCGCTGTCGGGTCCGGGCACATCCGGCACCGCGCGGTGGACGGCCGAAATCGGGTGAAGCGTCCGTGTTCCAAACTTCCAATATCAGCTTTGTACTGCATCGCGATCCCCGGCCATGGAAAAGATCGTCTCATCTGCTTCTGCGTGCGATCTCGCGTTGCAAACAGCGTTGGTATTCGTCAGCCTGTCGAGTGTACGTAGGTGGTTCAATTTATGTGTGCTGTTGATCTCTCTTGAGTTGGTTGGTTCCAAAACTCTAAACCTCTTATTTTTTTTGCGCATGTTTTTTAAATTATTAACCAATATATTTTTTAAAAAATTATATTAATCTATTTATAAAAATACTCATTAATATTTATTAAACTATGTTATGTTATGTCCCTTTTACGTGTCGAAAACGACTCCTGAACATATATTTGGTAGTAGTACACGGGAGATTCGATTTGACCTCGACGGCAACGAAGGAAAGAACGGGAGATGAGGAGATTTTGACGGTTGACAAAGCCGACGTTTTACACGAAATTGCTGAGACAAACCGAGCTCGGATCAGCCAGAGAGGGCATTACCCACGAACAGTGCGGCGATGTGATGTTACTCGAGTCGTCACCGCTCACTTCACCAGCACGCGGTAGTAGGGTCCCGTGAATTCTTAATGAGAATTTTCGCCGGGGCGTTATCCATCCACGTAGGCGCCAGCAACACAGGGCATATACCATATGCTTTATTATATTCTCCCCCTAAGCCCAAAAGTACACATATTATGGACATATTTTTTAGGGACTAAGCTAAAAAAAACTGCACACAACTTTTTAATCGCCTACTGTACACAACTTGACAGAAGGTGCCATGCGTGACGCGACAAATTTATTTATTTATTTATTTCGTTACGACATCGTATGCATGAGACGGGGTTACTAAACTGACAAAAACTAGCTTGTTGGTCTGAAAAAGAATTTGAACAAATCATGTTCAGCTGTTTGGCTCTTCGCTCACGGCTAGTTTGGGGATCCCTGAATCTCCCTACGGCATATAGTAGTATATAGAAAATGTAAGGACAATAACGGTGTTGTCACGGTATAGCTGTTTGTCCTCAGTCCTCACATCAGCTCTAATAGCTGAAGATGTAGTCCTTATTCATTTATTTTACTTTTAATGTTTAATACAGTGAGTTATAAAAAAACGTTATTGGGTATCTTTGTCTGACAAGGAAGGCTTTGAGTTTGATTCCCACCGGTCACGGGTTAGGTGCATAAGTGTATTATCTTTGTGTATATACAACTATGATATTAACATAAACTGCCCAGCTATCATAAGGGCTACTTTGCAACAAAAGATTCTTACAAGAATTTTAGATAAATTCAATCGTATGAAAATCTTTTCCATATGATCATTTCGATCAAGAAAATAGCTATCCAAAAACCATATGAAATTACTATGGACTGACTTAAAACATAGAATCTTGAAGGAATTCTAATATGAGCTTCAAACTCTTTAAAAAAATCCTTTGTGTCTCTCACTACTACACAAACGGTTTTTCCGTGCGGGCCGAAAGACATCTTCCCGTGCGGAAAGCCTGCCCGCACGCGCGAGAAGGTCTGGGAAAAAACCATTTTCGTGTGCGGGCGGCCCAACCACACGGGAAGATCGATTATCCCGTGCAGTCGGCTTAAGCGGCCCTCACGGGATAATGGATCTTCCCGTGCGGGCCGCGTGCGGGCCGCTTAAGCCGACCGCACAGGATAATCGATCTTTCCGTGCGGATAATTAAGTGGACCGCACGGGAAGATGACGGCAGCATTAATTTTTTTGTGCATATATTATTTTTTTTTCATATATTGTCTTATCTCCCTCCCTCCTCTCCCTCCCCCTCTCTCTCAGTAATAGTATATATACACATCGCACGTATTAAGAATTAAACGTAATTAATTATTTTTTCATGGAATTAAGATATTAAATTGTACGCCTCACATATATACATATCATCGCGTCTCGCAATTTACAAAATGTTCAAAAAAACACATAAAATATATACTTAATTAGAAATGTTTGTACTAGCTAGTATACATATGTTCTTTTTCCCACTCTCTAAGTCGTTTGAAGGCATCCCCCATCGCAAGCTGGCTCTCCAGATCGTAGAAATCGCCCAAATGGTTGCAGACATCGCGGCGAATGAAGCGGCAAATATCTGCACACAAGTTTCGTATGGTTCGATCGTCGAACCGGTTCACTACAACTGGAACGGACGGGATCTGTTTAAGAAGGAATACACATTGTTATAGTTAGAAAAATTATACAAGATCTTATAATGTGTAAAAAGATATTTTCTCTGGACTTACTTCTTTAAACTTTGTAGTGTATCTCCCATTTATTCTAAGCATCTCGCATACGTAGTATCCGCATAAACTAGTCCCTGGTGGTTGCTTAAAACACTATGTTGAATAAAATTGTATACATCAATATTTTGAGTGAAACAAGCATATATAGGAAATTTCATTATAACGAACATGTAATTACCGGCCATCTTGTCTTCACGAGAAGCTTCTTCTTTTGTGGATTATTGATTGGTCCACCGTGGTCTACGTAATATCTGTGTGCTCTATAAAGACAAAATAATTGTTTGAGTCAATTATGTGTCTTCGAGAGTACAACAGCCAATATTTAGTACATGGTGCATAACAGGACTTACAAATTTAATATAATGAGAAACTCTTTAAATGTTTCCTCGCCATAATGTGTCGGATCCAGCACTACGGTTAAGTGGTCCCGCGGATATACCAGAAAAAGTATGTAGTGATCACTGCAAAGAAGATATGTTAATCGTAGGTGACATCGTACTAAAATATCAGTAGTACGGAAGAATATTACGTACCGCAGCGCATAAGGGACCAAGAGGACAGTTTTGTCTTTGTGCGCGACCATCGCTTTGCCCAAGTACAGTGCTACGCTGACCATCTTTTTCTTGTGCATTTTTTCGATGATCTCTTTTTTCTCGGACATTGTTTTACCATTAAGCTCAGCGGAATCTGCACGAATATTCATCGTGTGTTCCGTCCAGCAAACCCTTGTTGGGTTGATGTATCCTACTGGATTGTTGGCCTTTTCGGCGTCGTGGAATTGCATCCTACGTAATGCAGCAGGTAATTTATCAGAAGTTAGTTAGCCAATAAATTCATTTATGACATTAAATACTCTTGACTTACAGACAAAACGCAGCAATGAGATTTAATCCAATTTGTCCAGCTTGAATAATGCGTGAAGGTCGTTGAAATCGATTACCAACATCCCATTTGGTCCACTGATGAAAGCGTTATCCGGGACCTTCACAGTAATCATTTGCAGGCCCTTTTTAGTCGCCTTCAAATACCAGTCATGCATCAGCCTCATTTCCCAAGGCAGGCCTTCCATGACGTGCGGCGACAGGAACGGCTTCCCATACGCGTACCTTGTTGGCACTTCGTCGGAAGTACAGTTTTGCAGGTCCTCCATTTGATTTTTCACCGATTTTTGGGAATCCGACAACTGGGGAGTTTCATCATGCTTCTTGTCAGTCGGTGCTCCCCCCTGAAAGCCTAAAACACTAACCTTTCCTCGTACATGTCCATTTTTTTCTTATCATAAGTTGACCTAATCATTGTTGGGATAAGCCGACGAGGTTCAAGCTTGGTCGAACTTGGAAGACTTGTGCTTCTCAGGAGAGGCCTTTCAGGTAGCGCCAATGCTGACTGTGGTGTCGGAGGAGGTTGTTCTGCGTGGACTTCAGGGGCCGACAGATGTGACGAATCAAGACCTTCTGGTATAGGGGAGGAGGGAGGTGGGGAAGCAGGCCGATTAGGTGGAGGAGCTGGGGAAGCGGGCCGATTAGGTGGCGAATCTTGCCCTGGTGGAGAAGGCGGTGCAGGCGCAGCAGCAATCTTTGGAGCCGGCGGGCGTGGGGTTAACGGCGATGGACCGACCAGCAGGATATCTCGTCGATGCCATAGTATAAACTGATTCAACGCATCCCCAAGCAATTGTATCCCTTCCGGTGTTGGAATATCTATCTCTAAACTAGTATGCTCTGCATGCACCTTGGCCACTTGCACCCTTGTATCGGCACGTACCGCAAGTCCTGTACCCACCTCCTTTCTCTTCCCGGCCCTTCCTATCGGCACGAGCAGGCTGCACGGCGTCGGGGCAGTTATGTTATCTACTGGATAAGGTGCGGTGTCTACTGACCCGACACTGCTTGGCGCCTGTACTGTGGGTTCTTCGGATTGCTGGAACAAGTTTGGGAAGGCTTGACGATTTTGAGCAACAAGAGAGTAAAAATGTTGTTCAACTTGTTTTACTATCTTCTCTTCCAATTTCTGTTTGTACCCGTCCCATTTCTTGTAACCTGTAGCTTCCTCTGGAAACCCTTCCTTCCAGCTCGTCCTTGACGATAGACCCCTTACTCGTCCGGAATGTTCAGGGTTGCCTAATGCAGCTGTTAGTTGATCATTTTCCCTCTTGGCAATGAATTCCCCTGTTTTCTCTTTTTCCGCAATGTCCTTCAGACTACTGGTCACATGCTCGATATCCGCATCCTCGAAACGGATCTCTCCCTCATCGGTGACTTGGCCCGTGCTCCGTGCCCAAACCCAATTTTTGCTTCTTTCCTTCAGTGCATCTACAAGCAGGGGCTTGCCTTGGGCAGCAAACTTTTCTTCAGTTGCTCGCCACTTCTCTACGTGGCCATCGTAGCCGCTCGAGCCCAACCGGTGCGGGTATTTGTTCCTTTTAGCTAGATCGGACATCTTTTTCCTCCGCGCTAAGGCTTTCGGGCTTGTCATCTTTGCCACGAAGGTGTCCCATTCGGCGGGCGTAATACCACCGTAGTCGGCGAATGGAGTCTTGTTCTTTTGCACGTAGTGAGTGTTCATGTCCGATTTCCACTGCCTCCACCGATGCGCATCGTTTTTAGGGCAAACTCTTTTCCCAGAGCCTCTGAACCTGGCAGATATACAAGCCACTTCTGCAACTCGTTCCACATGAAGTTCTTCATGTTGTCATCCACCTGCTCCCAGGAATCTACATTTAAAGGGCCGTGGGTTCTGGCCACTACAACGCAGGTGGTGCTGAATTTTGTCATTGCTACCTTAGGCTCTACTGGCTTCCCATCCTGGTTCAGAGAGGTGATATAGTATGTCTCCTTGGGGGTTTGGGTCTTACTTCTCTTAGCACGTATTCTCTTTTGACCGGGCGTTTCTCCAGTGTCGGTTTCTACCGGACCGGATGTTGCTGTGTCCGTCTCGCCTTCGGCTATGACGGTAGACATGGCAGCCTTTCTTTTTGACTGGCGTCTTGTTTTCATCTGTTCGTACATCAAAAAAAGTTAAACGCGACCAAAAAGGAGATGGATTAGTTTATAACACTACGGCTCGACTTACTGCTTGCTCCATAGGGATGTAGTCGGGGTCTTCTTCAACCAGTGGTGCTGGCGTAACTTCGATATGGCACATCGGATCACTTGGTGTTTGCCATGTGCCTTCGCTTGAAACCTCTTGCGTTGGTTCGACGTTGGGTGCATCGGAGGGAGCTTTCTCATTCGACATTTGATCTATGGTTGGTCGTAACAATTAAGTACCTAAAAACGCAAAATTGGCAGCCAACCATTTATATGGAACCAAAAATTACAAAATTTCCATCAACAGTAATACATCAACAGTGATAGTCTTTCCATAGACCGACCGGCCACCTAGAAAAAAGAGCCATTTTCGTAGGCCTTTGCCTAAAAGAGGACCAACCGCCTACGTGGAAAAACCGTTTTGGCCTGCCTAGAAAAATAGTTTTCCTAGGTAGTGCCGTTCCCATTCCTCCGACGCCGATATAGCGATAACATTGACGCTCATACAAATTTGGATTCTATAACGTAACAACTTAATTAATTAAATCGAGCAAATTCAAGAAAAAAAAAAGGAAACATAAGTGCTTCTTTGTCAGAACTGTGAAAAATTTAAAGCACAAATCAAGTCTAGACTATTGTCACAATTAGGGCATAATTAAGACCGGAGTATGTACATAGACTTAAGCGCAACTAACTAGTAGTACGTACTAAGCTGTACTATTCTTAACAAATCACTAGTGTGAGCCTGTGAGGTCCCAAACTAAAAACAGTTTTCCTAGGTACTTGCCAAGAAAAATATATAGTAGTACAGAGTGCAATCGTCGAATACACTTTGAAAGTCGTACTCTGCTTTTGCTTCTTATAAATCTCTCTACATGACATTTTGAATTAATACAAATCCCAAAATTTCCGCAATCCAGAGATCATGAGAGCCTTTTCAGTTTATCTTCTTGTCAAAAGGCAATTAGTGCACCTACTACTGATATATATACACTGTTTTGCAACAATAAAAATATGAAATAGGATGAATAAAAAGGGGGAAATTGCTAGTTATATATATATATATATATATATATATATATATATATATATATATAATGAAAAAAAATTGCCAGATAAAATACATAAATATAGTCTGATGAAGACATCGTCAACTAGATCGATGTTCCATACATTGAGTGTAATCAAAAAAGAAAAGAAAAACTAGTACTTTTTTTATAATAAACAACATTTCCCCATGTAGTATGGGGACATATTCGGTGAAAACCGGACTTAAAAGTTCTCTAAATTTATAAAGAAAAATACTAGAGATAGATATAGGCATGAAATTCATTCTCACTAAATCGCAATTCAAACATTTAACTTCATTTGGGAGGAAAAAAAGATAAATTTTAGGTGAATAGAACATGACACTGTTTACCTAAAATTTGTCTTTTTTACTCCTAGATGAACTTCAGTTTGTATCATCAAATAATCATCACAAATCATTCATATATTCGCCCACTCAGTTATTAAAAGAAAATAACACACCCTTCTTGGGATTGGGTGCTTGAACAATCGATATAATCTGTAAAAAATTCTGAAGAAAAAGCTGGCCAAGTTGGCACAACTTGTATACATATGTGATATACTCCATATTGTAACGTACAGAGAACCCAAGACTAGCAGTCCAGTAGCAATGGCTAACGAATATACTCTTCAATTGAGTGGTGCCTAGTGTCCTAGTGACTTGCTGTATATATATATAAATCAATAAGACCTAAAAAATTCATCACCCTCCTAAAACCTAAAATCTAAAATTCATCAAAAAATTCACATCAACTATTTCACATAAAAAAATTCACAGCAACTATTTCACATCACAAAATGTCCAACATCAAATCTAACCCTTGTGGGCATTTCGTTGAACAGTTGGTGATCAGGAGGCATTCAACATAAAAAAATTCATCAACCTAAATCATCCATCGATTCACGGCATTCAACGCATCCATCCATTCACGACAATCATCAACAACACATCCATCCAATCATCTCACCTTTAGTGGTGAGGAGGGACGGCGGCGGTGGAGGCGGAGGCGGCGGCGGAGGAGGCGTCGTGGTCGGCTGTCGGCGGTCGGCGCGGGGTGGTGGGAGGTGGCGTCGGTGAGGCGTCGGGGAGGCGGCGTCGGTGAGGCGTGGGGTCGCTCGGTCGACTCGGGGAGGTCGAGGGCGAGCGCGCGGGGCGGTGAGAGGAGGCTCGGGGTCGACAGCGACGCGCGGGGCAGGTGGGAGGAGGCGTCGGTGAGGTCGCGGCGGCGTCAGGGAGCGCGGCGTCGGTCGGCGCTCGGCGTCGGGCTCGGTCGGTGAGGGCGGCGGCGTCCGGGTCGAGGGCAACGCGCGGGGCGATGAGAGGAGGCGTCGGGGTCGAGGGCGGCACGCGGGGCGGTGGGAGGAGGCGTCGGTGAGGCCGGCGGCGGCGGTTGGCGCTCGGCGTCGGGCTCGGTCGGTGAGGGCGGCGTGAGATTTTGGCAGCCTGGCGGCACTGGTTAGGGTTTCGCCTGGACTTAGAAATTTTCTGGCACCCGCGCGTACTTTATATAGGCGGAGATCATCGCGTGCGGACGGCTTAAGAGCCCGCACGGAAATATAGTCTTTCCGTGCGGTCCGTGAAATCCGCCCGCATGGAAAGACTATATTTCCGTGCGGGCCCTTAAAGCCGCCCGCACGGAAAGACTATATTTTCGTGCGGGCCCTTAAGCCGCCAGCACGGGATAATCGCCGCCCTTATATTAAAACTATACTAAAAAAAATATGAATGCATATAAAATATTAATTAACATATTAATTATTCCATTTATTAATTATTCCACGTAAAACTATAAAACTAACAAATATCAATGCACATATTAATTTATCAATGTAAAAAAATGCAATCAATGCAATTTCATCACATATTAATATATCAATTGCTCACATATTAATTGATTAATATATTATGTATACATTCGCTCGCAAAAACATATTATACACAAAAAACAAACTAGCGTTTCATAATTTTTGGATTAACATCCTTCCGCACGGATGCAAACTTTGATTCGTCGAGGACACTCTCAATGCGTTTCATCCGCGTAGGAAGATCCGTGAATAACTCAATGGCGTCGTATTGATTATAATCGCGCGCGTTTTGAATGTTGTCAATACCAATGATGTGTTGGTTGCTCGATACAATAATGTCCATCTTTTCATCAGAAGGATCCTTCACATAAAAAACCTGTGCAACACGCTCGGCAAGGACCCATGGATCATCCTTATGTCCAATTTTACTCCGTTCAGCACACGTGAATCCAAATTTATCTACCATGCTGTCTTTCACCCATTGGCATCTGAGAACAGGGATCTGAATGTTTAAACCGTAGTCAAGTTCCCATATTTCTTGTATGATCCCGTAGTAAGACTTGTTCTGCCCTGTTGCGTCCAACGCTTCGACACGAACCCCACTGTTCTGCTCTAAGCTTTTCCTATCTTTGTTGTTTGTGTAAAAAGAATATCCGCCGATGTTATACCCTTGCCATGAGGTCACAAGGCTTGTTGGGCCAGCTGCAAGTCTTTCTATCGTTTTCTCCTCGATTGATTCTCCACACGGTAGCTTTTGATCCTTCAGCCACTAGGGAAAAGTGCGCTTCTGTTCTTTCGAAACCCAATCGTCGAATCACCCAGGATTGCATGCTCTGATCTCGGAAGTGTGTTGCTCAATGTAGGGCGCAACGATGGCGAGTTGTTGAAGAACACTGCTGTGTGCATCTGATACCGCTTTATAATCGTTGTCGTAGAAGCAATTTTTCCCACAGTACCCTTCCCAGATAACCTTCCATCATGTCGAGGCATCGGTATCCCAATGGGGTTGACATCTCTCATATAATCTAGGCAACACTCGACAGCCTCCTCAGTTGTGTAACCCTCTATCATCGAGCCCTCCAGATGAGCACGATTACGGACATATCCATTCAGAACGGCCATGTATCGCTCGTACGCCCACATTTGATGTAGGTATAGAGGACCAAGTTCAATAATTTGAGGGACAATGTGAACAATGAGATGTTCCATCATGTCCCAGTACGATGGAGGAAAAAACATCTCTAGCTGGCAAACTGTCTCGACTGCGAATTTCTGAAGGGGGTCCTAATTCTTCTAGATCAAAAACTTTCTGTGAAACTCGATTAAAAAAATAGCATAGCTTTGTTATCACTACCTTGGTGTGCACTGGTTTCACCGACCTTATAGCGATAGGGAGGAATACCGTAAGCATCTTATGACAGTCGTGAGCGTTGTATCCAGAAATCGACAAAACTTTCATTGATACTAGTTTTCGGATATTCGATGAGAATCCAGTCAGCGCTTTCAATCCACGAAGACATTTACAGAAAGCTTTTTTCTCTTCTAGTGACATTGAGTAGTATGCCGGTGGAATCTCAATCTTACCATTCGTTAGCTCTATCGGGTGGAGATCTTTCCTTATGCCCAAATTGACCAGGTCGTTACGTGACTTCAACCCATCCTTTGTTTTACTTGGGATGTCAAGTAAAGTCCCGATGGTGCTGTCAAACACGTTTTTCTCGAAGTGCATGACATCGATGGCATGGCGAATCTCCAGGTCTTTCTAGTACGTCAGGTACTTGAAAAAGATTGAATGTTTCTTGAAGGGCAGCGTGTTTTCTATCACTTCTTTCTTCCTCTTGCCTAAACCTGTCTTTCCCTTGCCGAACACGACCTTTATGTTCTTTGTCAGCTTAAACACCGTGGAACCATCCTTTGCTTCGGGGGCAGTACCTTCCTCAACAGTTTTGTCAAAAAAGGTAGCCATCGCACGATACCTATGCTTCTGTGGTAAGAAACGACTATGACGCATGTAAACTAACTTTTTTGACGAGGTCAGGTATATGTACGATGTGTTGTCCAGACATATAAGACATCCGGTCTTTCCTTTATTTTGTCCTGAGAGGGAAAAATTTGCTGGTAGATCGTTTATAGTAACGAATATGATAGCACGCAGAGTAAAATACTCCTGTCGGTACGCATCAAACAATCGTAGACCATCTTCCCACATTTCTTGCATATCCTCCATCAAAGGTTCAAGAAACACATCTAGATCGATGCCAGGCTGTTTTGGCCCTTGTATAAGGATAGTCAACAAAATATACTTTCGCTTCTGACATAACCATGTCGGAAGGTTATACATGGTGAGCAGAACAGGCCAAGTGCTATGCGAGCTGCTTAGGTCACCAAACGGATTCATTCCATCCGTGCTCAACGCAAACCTTACATTTCTCGGATCATTTGCAAATTCTGGGTGCTTCGAATCAAAGTTTCTCCATTGTCGAGCATCGGCGGGGTGTCGAATCATACCATCTGTTTTTCGACCCTCTTGATGCCATCTCATCAACTCGGCGTCGGCGGGGTTCGAGAACAATCGTTTCATGCGATCTTTCACTGGCAAGTACCACATTACCATGGCCGGAATCTTCTTTCCTGGCTCGACCAATGCATTTGGTTCGGCAACATCACTATCGGTGGCACTGTTATCCTTTTTGTACCTACTCGCCCCACAAGTTGGACACTTGTCCAGGTCAGCGTATTCATTACGATAAAGTACACAGTGATTAATACATGCATGGATCTTTTCCACACCAAGTGATAATGGACATATCAGTTTCTTGGCTTGGTAGGTGTTAGCTGGCAACAAGTTAGGCTTAGGAAGCATAGTTCTCAAGAGACCCATCAAGTCGTTGAAACTAGTATCAGACCATCCGTGTCTGGCCTTCAATCTAAGAAGTTCTAGCACCGACCGCAACACTGTATACTCCATGTCACATCCCTTTAATTAATCGTACAAAAGATCTTTCGCTGATTTCTGCAACGCCTCCCAATTGTTTAAATCTCTTGCTTTCTCTGTTAGGACCTCTGGTTCAGCGTGCCGCAACATATTCTCAAGATCAAGTTCAATATCAACCTCTGCGGTGTCAAAACCAGAGCCGCCAAAATCACCAATCATTTGACGGGACATGTCCTCAATTATAAAATCCTCTGCCTGATCGAACCAAATATCAGGAATCTCTACAGGAGGGGCGACTTCCCCGTGATAAGTCCAAACTGTGTATTTCTTCACAAATCCACGCTGAATTATGTGTCCCAGAATTACATTCGGATCTTTCCACATCTTCTGATTCTTGCAATCCACGCAAGAACAAAAAATATCCTTCCTATTCTCCCTCAAAGTGTGTGCCTTAGCTTTATCAATAAATGTTGATGCTTCTCTCATGAATACCGGATGAGTTCTACGTGTCTCATACATCCATGTCCGATCCATCTAAAAAAATTCACATCATTAATTAATATTATATTGTCGGTGTTTTCTAAATAAACAAATTAAACTTAAATCCTACTTTTATACTAAAACCTCATTCACAGCAAATAATAATACTGAGACAATATTAGCTACCAAAAATTGGTTCAATTAAAAAAACAAAATATTTGACCTACAAATTACAAACATAGCACAAAATAACACTTCACACAACTTTACATATCTTCGCATTCAACCAATGAAATTTTACAAAAACGGAAACAAATGAAGGAGACGATCAAGCACATTACCTTTTATATTGATTTCAATCGAAGATTTCAACTCTAAAACCTCCCACCAAAAGAAAATGTCTATTTTTGGAGAGAGAAACCGAGTTAAAAAAAATTCAAATATCTTCACATTAAACCAATAAAAATTTTTAAAAATAGAAGCAAATGGAAGAGAAGTACAAGTATGGTACCTTTTGTATTGATTCCAATTGAAAAATTCAAGTTGAAAGCCTTCCCTCCTATAATTGCCTTTTTTTAGAGAGAGAAACACCAGGTTCAAAGTGGTACTGTCGGGGCTGGAAGCTGCTTTATGGTGCATCATCGCGTGCGGTCCACCTAACGGACCGCACGGTATCCCGTGCGGTCCGCTTAAGCGGCCCGCACGGGATAATGCGTTTTTCCGTGCGGTCCGTTAAGTGGACCGCACGCGATAATATCCCGTGCGGTCGCTTAAGCCGATCGCACGGGATAACGCATTATCCCGTGCAGGCCAACAACCGGCCCCCTCGGGACCGGTTTTTCCAAGCGCGGCCACTTACGGCTCGCCTAGAAATTATTGGGGGCCTCGTGCAGAAAGACCGTTTCTGTAGTAGTGTCTCTCTTCTGATTCCTGCTTTTTCCCTCTACTTCATCGTCCAAATGGTTATTTCTATGATTTTTTAATATTTTTTTAATATATAGGATTTAATGTTTTATAGCACTTCAATCTTTCATTTTTCTATTTGTGTGTTTTGAGAACCATATGTTGCAAAAAAGCTGTGAAAAAACATGGCTTACATATGAGTAGAGCTTCGCTATAACTTGTGTGTGTGTTTGCGAGGTCCACGTGGTAGAATTTGTGTTTCATCTCTAATAGGATTACTGATCCACCTAACTGCAATTTTGTTTTAGGTGAAAGGGGGACGATTACTAATATTAATTAAAACAAAATTAATACAATCCAAAATGACAGCTTGATGAGTACAATTGGGGCATGAGATTTTTTGCGTGTTAGAAAGATTTTGTTGTTGGAAGAAAATAAACGTGTGGGATATTATATGATCTTTTTCGCATTACAAGGTGAGATATCAGGTGTTGATTTAGTGGTTGAAAAAAATGTACTAGTTATGGATAAGGTTATTAAAATTATAATGGATGATCCTTTTATATATACAAAGGTACACAAATTGTCAAAAATTGACCCATAAACAATTGCCACTAGTTATTGTTAACTTGTCATAGTCTTCCTAATGCCTTTGCCAACACCTGCTTAAAAATTTAAGAGCAGAAATCTTCAACTTCGCTTATGGTAGAAAAAAAAATCCAACATGTATTGGGCAGCTGGGAGAGCATAAAGTGCACGTGCGTCATATATAGATACAGCACATGATATTGGAGAGTTTTAAAGAAAACATGATATTGGACGATGGTGATGGCTCGAGTATCTTTTTCATCTGATCAATGGAAGTACGTGGTTGTTCGTGGCACACATGAACGTTTACATACTTTGATGAATGTGATTTTGACCGTTGTTTCTTAAGCAATACAAAAGTGGATAATATCTACTAGGATACTAGTATAGTAGTTTTTGCCACAAGTCCAACAATCATAATCTACTATCTGTAAAGTTATAAACCACTGGTCCTAAAACTCAGTGGTCCTAAAACTCAGCATGTAAACATGTTATCTTATCATCCACTAGCAATAATTACATATAAAACTCATGCAAGCATGCAACATCATTTACAATTCATTAAATTCTATAAATCAACATCCAATCATCCTCCTTCATATTATTTTCATAATATTTTTAATATATATATATATCCATCATTTTTATAATACTTAACATATATTCATCCACATAATTAAAGTGTGGGATATCATATTTTATCTACAATTTCATACAGAATTTACTAAATTTATTTTTTGAACATAATTTGACAAACCAGTTTTATTTGTTGTTAATAACTAATATAATTTTTACTCTTAGCTTGACTATTAAAAAAATATTAAACATTATTTAGTAATTTCTACGTCAAAGCGCGGGAAATCACCTAGTTGTAAAAATTATGTATTTTTTAAAAAAACTATTGTTGATAAACCGATAGTTATCTGTGAGCGGAGACCGAGTATTGCGGTAATTAATGTCTAATTGTCTACTGTTTTGAGAGCCGAGAGTGGCTCTGTACATGAAAAAGTTACTTAACCTAACTCCACGTGTACAAGAAAATGACATCTCCATCGAAAAGGAAAGGAAAACTGATGTGCTCATGGTCGTGGAGGCGAAGCGCGACGCATCACACGAAGAAGAGACGACACACCACGAGGAAAACGCGCCCGACCGAGAGCGACCTCGCGGCCCCATCGAGCGACCGCGACCGCGACCATATAGCGGCCTCAATTCCGGCCCATTATCCGCGGATGGGCTGGACTGCTGGACTCATGGGCCTGAAAGCCCGCTAGATCTCGAGGCGTCAGCACAGCAGTCAGCAGTAGCAGTGTAGCACGCTGCCGCCGCAAGGGTTGGCGACGCCGCGGCCGGCGCGCGAAGCATATGGAGCGCGATTTTGGCGGATAAATTTGGGCGCGCGGAGGCGGGAGGAGCGGGAACGAAATCGCGGAGCCGCTTCCAACCTCAGGTCTCACCCCTAAACTCGTCGTCGTCGCCGCCGCCGCCGCCTGCCATGGAGAGGAAGCAGGCGGACTACAGCAACCTCGTAAGCTTCTCCTTTTTGATTCTCGATCGATTCACCTCGATTTTGGTTTGGGCTGAGCAATGGCGATTGAGGATGGCAGGACGAGAGGTACGCGATCCAGGGGGAGAAGTACCAGGGGCAGCAGTTCAGCCACATCTACTTCACGCGCCTCCACCACATGCGCAACCTCCTCCACGGCCTCGTCCCCGCCTGGAAGCCGCACCTTCCTGGTCCGACCCCTCGCGTTTTCCTAAATCGTTAGGGTTTATCTGCTTTGTTTTTGGAGCTTGAACTGTTTTTGGGAGTTGATGGCGATGTAGCATGATGGGTTTAGTTAGGGTTTATTTGCTGGCATATGTGGATTCTCTGGTTCGCTCTACAAAATTTGGGGGCGAAATATCAGGCCCGTTGAGCTCATATTAGGGTTTTAGAAGCAACTTGGCACATCGGCTACGATCTGTGCTCCATCCATAGTGTGAGTGTATGACCACCACCTGAGTTCTTTTGGGGGTTTTGGGGGGTGTTATGACCTTGTCCTGTGCTAGTTTGTCTATGCTTGCTGAAATAGTATTCACAAAATACTGACTTGGCATCTTCTTTTTACCAATAGATTTTTATTGGTTGGTGAATGGAATTGATCTAACAAAAACATTTTTCGTACTAAATGCTTTGTCAAGCAGTTACTTTGCAATGAAGCTATTAATCAATCGCAAGATCTTTTGCTGGCATTATTCAGTCAGTATGAATGTATGATCTTATGAAATGTGCCTCCTCATTACCAAGATTGAACATTGGATCCATTTGCCGCGTGTCTATCTTAGTTCATGGAAATGGATCGTGTAAGAGGCACTTGCTTTTATGCATCCAGAGAGAGTTTAAACTTCAAAGCACACCTCTTGTTGTTCTGCAGTTACTACTGTGTTGGGACTTGAAGAAGGAAAAGATTGCATAATCGTTGGAACTTTATATAAACACATGAAATTAAAGCCTTCCATTCTTGATGAATATTCTAAGGAGGTAATTTAGCATGTCTTGTCTTCTTATCCTTATTAACTTGAATGGCCTCTGAATGAACTATTGTACTACAGAGGTCTGCTATTCCTCTTGTTAAACCACACAATTTCATGCATCCTGATGATCATCTCATTCTGGAAGATGAAAGTGGGAGAGTTACACTTGCAGGAGCCATACCTCCAGCAGCATATGTTACTGGTATGTCTGATATTTTTCACTGAAAAGTTAAGTTTGCAAGTTCTAGACTAGTTTCTTTATGGCTGTAGCATTTGTCGAACAATTTTATCCAATATGTCATGTTGCTTGGAATACTCATTCGCCAATCGTCCACAGGAGTTGTAATAGCTTTACATGGGAAAGAAACAAGTGCTGGCAATTTTCTTGTTGAAGATGTTCTTGAGGCTGGGCTTCCTCCTCAAATTACATTACCTAGCATAAGTAAAATTTTCCCTATCCTGGCTTGCTCGTTTTCCATTTTCCCATTTGCCTACACAAGTTTTGATGGTTAGACCTCTTACATTGGCATTTACCTCTGTTACAGACGAGGACAAATATGTGGTATTTGTGTCGGGATTAAGTGTTGGGGGTGACAAATTCAATCCTCTGCAATTCCAACTTCTTATAGACCATATCACAGGGCATTTGGGTGATGAGAATGTATGCGCCTTTTTATTTTTCCCAAAATGAAGGTTTTCAAGTGAAGATGTGCACTAAATTTAGATGATCTCTTTGCAATTTAATTAGGAGCAATCCATAGCATCCGACATAGTACGTGTTGTGGTGGCTGGGAATTCGGTACATATTTCACCAAGATTCTTCAATGGTCAGGTAATCTCACTGCATATTACATGTTTTGGTGAAACTCCATATATTGCTTTAGTTCATTGTACTAGTGGTGAACACTGATATTTCAGACAGTAGCATCAAAAGATCAATCCAGGATAGCTGAACCAATCAAAGAATTGGATATAATGCTCACTCAGGTTTCAACTGTTTACTCCCCCTCAAATATTATCAATGCAATTATTCAGGTTTATGATATCAGTATGAATGTAATCCATTTCTTCTGCAGCTTGTGGCATCATTGCCTGTGGACATGATGCCTGGATCTAATGACCCAGCAAATTTTTCTTTGCCTCAACAGGTGGGCTATTGACATGGAAAAATAATGACTAATTTGCACTAGTAACATTCATGTGTGTATTTATGCATTCATCGCTAACTTATGTCTTCTTTTTTTTTTGCAGCCTTTGCATAGATGCCTTTTCACTGGAGCATCCACTTATAACACTTTTTCATCGTGCTCGAATCCACATCAATTCGAGCTTGATAGTGTCCGGTGAGTGTTGGTGTTTTTTTTAACCTTCCTCAATGAAAGCAGCTGTGGAGTTTGAAGTATGGAAGTTCTGCTTGTAGGTTTATTGGAACATCTGGCCAGAACATAGACGACCTCTACAAGTACTCTGATGCCAAAGACAAGCTGGAATTCGTGGAAAGAACACTGTGGTGGCGTCATCTTGCTCCAACTGCTCCAAACAGTCTAGGTAACTCTTCAGGCATTTCAGGCCCATTGTGCTATGCTGTGATTGCTTGGTAAAAAAACCTGTATTATATCATCCAATGTAATTCAATTTCATTATTGATTTAGTGACCATTTTTATAGCAAAGCTAGAACCCTTCTCACGTAAATATCTGTTTCACCCAGGATGTTATCCATACACAGACAAGGATCCTTTCCTTGTTGAAAGCTGTCCCCATGTTTACTTCGTCGGGAATCAAGATAAATATGAAACTCAATTATTGCAAGGTACTGCTTCATGTAAGGTTCATATGTTGTTTTAGCGCCCAACGTTTTAGTGCCCAACTAAACATACTTGTCATTCAGGGCCGGAAAAACAAAAAGTGAGGCTGATCTGCATTCCAAGATTTTGTGATAGTGGAGTTGCCGTCATGGTAAATACCTCTAGTTGTATGCTGACTATTGGTAAAGCTGCCCTGTTTTATCTTCGCAATCTAGAAAGTTATAAGGAGGCCGAGTCATCAAGTGGGGATTAGCTCCTTTTACACATTGTAAAAAGTTCACAAATGATGAGCCAGTAAAACTATTTCATACACTTCTTTGTGGAAGGTTTAAAAAACCATGTCATAAAAAGTCACCTTTGAAGATAGACACTTTTCCTTTGGTCTTCTGTCTTAGTATAGTACTTAGCCTTGATTTATGTATGCGTATGCAAACATTTTCCTTTGGCCTTTTTTTTGTATCGTAGCACTTAGCATTGATTTTTATATGCATTATTGCATACACAGATAAATTGCTGACAAGCATAAGTATATATTTTAATGCAGCTCAATTTGAGGAACTTGGAGTGCAGCACGTTGAGCTTCTCAACAAGCTTCGATGCCTGACCATGCTCTACTTGTCTGGAGTGCAAGTGAGTTGATGTAGAGTGCTTCTTTGTACATCTCAATCCTGAACTGGCGCAGGGTTGTCTGAAGGATGTACTTGTAGTTCATTTTTTTTTTAGATTGTGATGACGTAGGTTTCTCCAATTAGATGTGTTGATATAATTGCCTAAACCTCGATGTATCAAAAAGCTGAAATAGATGGTGCACGGTTTGTACCAAACAAAAAGAAGCGCATGCTTCTTTACCCGGTATGAGTATCCACAACTGATTTATTTGTCAGATGTTGCATTCTTTTTCATCAGTCTTAGCAAATGTATCAATGTGTTCGGAACATATCGTGCTCGTCAGGCATTAGTTCGATCGGGTGTAGTATTTCGGATCAGTATGCAGATGCAAAATTGCAGAGCAGACAGCAGAGTAAAATAGATTACTACTAGTAGTAGAAGTTTAGCTTGAGTTAGATGTCTTCACCAGGTTGCAGAAGATGGAGATGTTGTTCAACATGAACGGGAAAGAGTTAAGAGTTTTTTTTCCTAATTCCAGACTGTAAGAATTGATATATTTGGTGTTGTCTGACGACTTCCCCTTATTTTGGGGGAAAAAATCCTATTAAAAGTGCCATGATATATGAATTTACATTTTCTCTTGCTGTCTCTTCCCAGCAAAGCCCTTTTTTATAGATCAGAGGCTGTCGCCCAGCTTTTACTAACAAAGCATAAAGATGTTCGATACAAAATGGGAACAGCAAAAGGAAAAACAAGTCTGGGGCTGCCAGTTTACAATGATCAAAAACACAACACAACACACACACACACACACACACACACCCACCCCCCCCCCCCCCCCCCCCCCCCGCGATCGAAGGAGGAAATTGTATGTCTACCGTCGCAAAAGAGTGGATTTGCTAGAATGCCATCGCTTAAATGGGCTTTGATGAAATACCACTTTTAATTAGGACGTTTTCGCTAGAATGCCATCCTAGACCATTTTACCTTTAAACTTCTTCCTTCCTCCAATTCTTATTCTTCCTCCTCCTCCATCCATCACCGGCGGTGACCATGGCAGCGAGGGCCGAGCCTGCAAGGAGAGGAGGAGGGGAACAGGCCGGAGAGAAGGGAAATAGGCACCGAATCGCCCCTGAGCTTTCTAGCATCCTCCTCACGCATGGACCTATTGACGCGAACTATGTTGACCAACACAATGGCTTGAAAGATCTGCTTAGCTCCAGTGCAGGTCGTGCGCCAGTCAGTTTGATTCTGCAACTGACAAGATAGATAAATTGACGATCAAACAATCGATCGGCCAATAAGTCGATATAGCGATATTAGCCGATGTCAATAGGGTTTTGCACAATCAGTTATATGTCCGATATAGATTCTGACACTTAAATAAATAATGATATAAATACAATCGGCTGATGATAATGTAATAAGATAATGAACCAATCGACCGATATAAATGTGACAAAATAGATATCCAATGAACCAATCGGCTGATATAGATATAATGAATTAAATATCTAACAAACCAGTCGGTCGATATGATATAGAATATTAGATGATCTGATGGTTAAAACATACATTGGCTGAAAGTCCGATGTTATTAAATCCAAATGATTAAGTGATCAATGAAACCTTTGCTGCAATCAGCTACAACCAACTTGTATATAATCCTTGTAAGTTGATGCAACACTTAAACAATATTTAGATAACACTTAAACCCCGATGAAACAATGATTGATGCATACTGATTTAAATAAATCTAACTTACAACCACGATCCCATAGATCGAATCCAATTGATGCAGCATAAGGTTGATAATTGTCTGATAGATTTAAGCAAGCTGATATGACACCGATCAAAGTGGTCATGCATTAAATTTAACTAAGACAATAAAACCATCAAAGAAAAATTTAACACATCAGGTAAGATCGACTAACACTCCGATAAAACATTAGCATGAAACTATCGGCTTAACAAGATTTAGATTATCAACAACAATCTAGTAGGTCGAACCTAATTGATGCAGCACGAGATTGTATATAATAATCTAATATTCAATGAGCCGATAAATCTGTCTAATGTGATGGATATAACGAATTTATCTAAAATAGCATTGTGATTATAGAGATATATTGACTAAGCCAGAAGATCAGATCTAACTGAGACAGTTCCAACTAAACCGACGTGTCTCTAAATACAATACAATTAAAGATAGGATCGAGATATCAAGTAGGCAAAGATACTGACTGAACCAGAACAATCCAAGAGATCGAAGCAATGCAGCCTTGAACAATACCAATATAGCCGATACAATTGCTAGGGCCGACGAAACTTAGGACTTACCCCTTCGCTAGAGATCGAAGCAGATGCAGCCCAGCATCAGGTGCCAAATTTTGCCCGTAGTAAAAACCTCGGAAAAGAGGATGGCGATGCGCCGAGAGTAGCTATATTGATCTGTGGAGACATCTTACAATGACATTGGGTGTACAATACTTATACCCATAGACTGATAAGAGTCCTAATTGGACACGACACAAACTTTTTTAAAAATAAAAAGAAAAACATAAAATCCTCATCGGAAATGACACAAACTTTTCTAAATACAAAACTTGACTAATTAATAGATAAACTTAAACTGCCATGCCGTGGTCTTCATGACTCTTTTTCGAACTCGGTCTCTTCTGAATAAGCTTTTCATCGACTGATTATGTTCTTTCCTAAACCGACTCCACTAAAGAATCTTATCAAATTTTGGCGTTAACAAGACCCGACGAGCCGGAGCGCCTCGTCGAGCTCCCTCGACGAACGAGCGCCCAGAGGTGGTCTCTGGAGAAGGAGGCGCGATGAGGGCCATGGCGGTGGGGGCGGAGCCCGATGCGAAGGCGTGGCTTGGGAGCCGCAGGTTTGGGCGAGGGAGGGAAGGGTAGGGGTGGGAAGAGGCAAAGAAGAAGAGACTGGACATGGCGGGCGGCGGTGAGGGCAAAGCTGTGGGCGCGGCCGCGTTGGCACGGACACAGATTCCTCGCCGCCATGGTTACCGATGATGGATGGAGGAGAAGGAAGAACAGGAATTGGAGGGAGGAAAAAGAAGTCTATGAGTAAAATGGTATAGAATGGCATTCTAGTGAAAACGCTCTGGTTGAGAGTGGTATTTCATCGAAACCCGTTTAAGTGATGGCATTCTAACGAATCCACTCATTTGCGATGGTAGATATGTAATTTTCTCATGATCCAAGACGCCTTGACTGTGATTACCACTAGAAGGAAAGAACATCATAGCTACCAAGGCAGACTATTTTGAAATTCGAAAACAAGCATAGGCTCAAAGCGAACTAAGCTAGAACTATCCTAATCCCATGCTTCATCTGTGGCTACAGGTGACCGCAGCAAAATGACAAGAAGAGCAGCTGATCTAAACCATCCGTTTTTTTCCAACAAAGCCTCTGCTGTCTCCATCCTATTTCCCCACCTCGAGTAGTCGATTGCGCCGGTTTTAGGCTCCCTGTCTCCAGGTCTCCACCTCTTCGGCCGTTGGGCGCCATGGCGGCCATCTCTCCCCACCTCGCCTCGACCCTTCCGCTTCTCCGGGCTATCCGAACCCCTCGCCGGCTTCCGCCTGCTGTCTCCGCCGTCCTTCCCCGAGCCGCCCGCATCGTCCTCCGTGGCTTCAGGTGCCCTCCCCTTCCCTCTCTTATCTAGTTATCTCACGCTTTGTTCATGGGCATTGGTTGGAGAAAAGAGTATCACGGTTTGCTTGGATTCTGCTGTTGCCGTATGGTTTGCTTGCCTAACCCGATTGGATTCAATTTGGCAAGGACCCATTTACCACAAAGGATCTAGAGAAGGGATCAAGGGAAGGGGATCGATATATTGCCCATATTGAATATGTAGTGCTGCTGAATTAGCTGAAAGTATGAACACACATTTTGAGGAATCGCTAGTGTTCTGTAATTGAATTGATTCTTAAGCCTACATATTGTTGTATTGTTAACATTTAGAATGGTTAGTGAGAACCACCCCCTTTTGTTGTAAGAGCTTTGCATCTTTGGCTGGCAACTATATGTGCGATTACTTATGTGTAGTGTGCTATATATCATACTCCGTGGTGTACTCATGTCAAAAGAGGCCCAACATTTTTTTTGTTAGACTTTGGTTGTTTAGTTGTGAGGTTGGCAGGTTGCATCCATTTCGATTTCCACCGTGAATTTATGGCCTTGCAAGTTCACGAGGCGGTGGCTTCAATGGCCAACAAAAAACCTGGACGGAGGTGGCAGCCGCTGCAGTAGAGGAAGCAGTTCTATGGCATTCCGAGATGCCAATCTAGCATTGAGCTGATAGCTTCTTCATGGTCACACAATCCTATTGCCAATCTAGCGTTGAGCTGCTAGCCTTCCAAATCCTTTTTTCCTCTTCTGTCCTTTTTGTTCATAGTTCTATTTCGCTTGGGCTGTAATGCAAACCATCCATCTTAATACAAAGATACACAAATCTTATGTGTATTCCTGAAAAAAAAACATGGCCTTGCAAAAATGTTGTGACTAGAATACAAGCTTCTCCTCCATGCTAGCCTATGCGGTGAATAAAACATTTCGTAACAATCTATGGAGGCAATCTGGTCATAGTTTGTTTGATGATTGATTTTATGGGTGTTTTGCCCCTATGTTAACACTCATTCTCATATGTGCATAAGTTGCTTTGTGCATTGCAAATTGGCTGTTCATTTTAAATAATATGTCGATGAATATGTAATGCATCCTCCAAGGCGTCGCTCCTAACTGTGTTGACATGCAGGCTTCCTGATCCAGCTGCAAGAAAATTTCTCTGTTTCGAGAATTCAATAGGCCTGCAGACGGAGCACCAGAAGCCAGATTCTACTAGCACTGGTGCAAAACAGAACATCTCAAGTGATGATAACTCAAGCTCGCCAGATGGCCCACCCGTCCTAACTATTTTGGCTGGTATCATTGTGTTCCTTCTACTCTTGTGGGTTATCGGATCGCTCATCACCTGGATTGCTGGTTTGGTCTTTGGTGCTGCAAAACCTTAGAAGTTCAAATTTTAGGATAATTCTGCACCTTTTTAGTTGTACATACTTTGCTCCAATTGTATGCCAATCTTGGATAAATTGCACTTAATGGTTTCGTTCTTAACTTAGTGTTGAACAACTGCTTCGTGGCGTTGTACCATTGTTTCCAGCTGTGCCTTGGGTATTGCTTTTCATACTATTATTTCAAGGTGAAAACAGTTGTTGGGTTCCGTTCCTTTGTATGGATACCTTAGAGTGGAATTTATAGTAAAATTTTAACAGATGGGCCTCCTGAAAAGGCAAGCTTGTGTGCTCCATTCATCAGTCTCTGATAAAGATTCGTATTAGAAACATTACTGTTTCTCCCTTGCCTGTGTACACGCACCTAATCGAACTGAAACTCCATACAAGTTAAGACCTAAGACTCAGTCTGATCTTACATTTTGAGCTTGTTATCTCAGTGCATTGTGATCTTATGGTGCTTCGCTATGGACAGTACAACCATACAGTTCTCTGATATCTGAGGATATATCATACAGTAATGTCTTGGCATTCAGTTTAGTCTGCTCCCAGGCATCAGTGTGATGACTGTTGAGGAGGTGGAGGCCTTGTAGGACAGTAGGAGGTGCCAAGTGGTTCAGCCGGCAGGCAACTGTTCCCTCGCCGTTCCTTAACACGTCTGCGCTGTCTCAGGTGTCTTGTTTTTTTGCCATCTATAAATTTACCTTTGCTGATGACCCATTACCATCATGCCTGTGAGGCTGTCTCCTCAAACTTCTGCTGGCATATGAAGGTGAACTCAACTCCTGCAACGCAATCCCTGTGTACCAAATTGCTGTTCATTAGTGCTCATATCAGTACAGCATTTACTATGTCATTGCTACGGTCATCATCAATCACCATGGATCTGAATCCTAACGGCCTGAAATCCTGAATCTATTTCATTCTATAGTCGCTGTCAGATTTCCTGCCCGTTTTTGCTCACGGGAGAAAATAAATCCCCCCCACCACTACTACGACCGACACGATCCAGAGTCAGAAAGGCGTCTCCCGGGACCAGCCTGCGCCGCACCAGACCAGAGCAGCGACCGACCGCGCCAGCGCCAGCTCCAGCGTCTCGCGCGCGCGGCACGTGAGATCCTCACCCGCGCTCCCCAACGGCTATATTCCCCCATCAACCTCCTCCTCTTCTTCCCCACAAATCCCGCGCTTAAATGCCCCCTTCCCCTCTCCCGCTCCCATTCACCAACGGATACGATACACTGCGTCAAACTCCTCTCCATCCTCCGATCCGCTCGATCTCTTCACTGCAATGGCGGCGACGGCGCAGGGCGGCGGCGGCGGGACGGTGTCCGTGCAGCACGTGGCGAAGGCGTCGTCGGACGAGCTCCTGCGCAAGTTCGCCGACCCGGACGCGCACGCTAAGCAGATCACGCCGCCGCGGCGCAGCCTCGCGCTGCGGCGGAAGCGGTCGTCCAGGAGGGTGGCGTCGGGGCTCTCCGCGCGGGACTCGGGGTCGGGGGCGTCGGGAATGGAGCTCGCGCCGCCCAAGCGGAGGCGGAGCATCGGCGGGTCCACCGAAT